>OZ007590.1:409203458-409483458 GCA_963931845.1 Maratus michaelseni | reverse complement strand
TTAGATCAGTAATATGAACTAAATTTATTCCAAACCAAAGAATAACCAGGAATTATAAGTAAAGTTCCATACGCAAAATATAACACAACAAAAATGTTGAAGCTTCAAACATTAAACATTTCTGAATTTAAAAAAAAAGAAAGAAAAAACAAAAACAATTTTATACCTTGAAAAATATACAGACACACAGAATGCTGAAAATTAGTATACGTGTAATTAGTCTATGATATGGATACTATAATTAATGAAAAAAATAATAATGAATATGTAATTCAAAGATAAAGTTTTATATTAGAATTTTTTCTTAAGGCATTCATTTTTAGAAAAAAAATGTTAAAATACCAAGGAAATATCTAGAATTATAAAAAATAAATTGATACATTAAATTACAGTGTAAAATTTAATATAATGCTCATAGAGATTAATAAACCATTACAATGATCAATAACTTCAGAAAATAATATAATTACACCAGTCTTATTTGCCTTTTTTAACTGTTAGGAGTGCGATAACTAAAGCACTTTATCCAAAGAAACAATAAATACAAATGAATGTCATAACTAAAATATATCTATCCATAATTAAAATACATCTTACCATCTAATGTTTTCAAATTAAATGCGTAAGTGTCTTCAAGTTCATTTGTGGCAGTTACTTCTTCCCACGCTGCACTAAAATTGACTTCCAATACCTTTTGAATGTGATCACTTAATAAAATATCTAAATCTTCAATCTGTAGAGAAAGAAGCAAAAATTACACTGAGTTCAATAGATCAGGAATCAACAGCAACAATAAATAGCAATACAGTTGAACTTTTTTTTATTTATCGAATATGATTTGTAATATAGAAATTTTGTAGAATAGAAATTCCATCAGATAGAAAATTATGCATCGTTCTTAGCTCTGATTTAAATACTGCATTTTAAGGTGGTAAATTTTGCTGGTTCTATATATATATGTATTCTTAAATATTTTACTTCAGTTCTTTTTTTATTAAATAAAAAAATGAAGCTTGTGTTTCAAATTTTTATTTATGTTTAACATTACCAATCTGTAATTTGGCTCTGAACACAATTTTGAAAAAAAAAAAAAAAATGAATCTCTTTCATAAAATGGTACATATTTTTGGGAACACCCTCCAAGAAATGCAACCAACATCAAATTGTTTAGAATATTTTGGAAATGTTTCTTGGATGTTTAGGAGATACTATTTCCTCTTCTTCATTAGCATTTAACCCTTTATGCATCAAATTGTGAATTAAAGAAAATTTCACCTTCAAAAACAGTTTTTCTGAATACTTAAAAATATGTTTGTAGATTTCTGCAATCATTAAATAAATTTTAGAAAAATTTCATTTATTAAAATGCAATTAACTAAATGAGTATTTACAGGGATTGTATACACTGTTTACAACTTTACCTACCCAAATCATTTCTTCAGGATATTGTTTTTAGCAAATTATAGAATTAGGAAATGTACAAAACTAATGCCCTTACATATAAACATAGACATTTTTCAGAAGTGAAACTTTCAACTGAATGTCTTTCAACATAAAAAAAGATGAGCAGTTACAATGGAAAAAGAAAATATCCATTATAAAACACTTTTGCTTCATACAGTGAATAATGCTTTGGAAGATGATAAAGTAAAGTGTCTAGAACTCATCTCACGCTAACTTGCATTACTGACAATAAATGTATTAATTTTATAATAAGTTTCTTTTAATGATACTTTAAAAATACAGTTGGTAAATAAAGGGTTAACGTTTCTCCAGTGCTAACGTATTATATCTTGTAAGAGTTCATTATCTGATGAAAATTCGAAGGTGACCATGTTGTCATTAACTTTAAGAACTTCCATAAATGAGGAGTCTTTTTCACCTTGTCCTGTAATTTTCAGCTCTTTCTACCAAGTTGATGCACAAGTGCTTGTACATAGAAGATGCCAATGGGGTATTTTATGATGATTAAAGAATTTTCCGAAAATGGCTTCCTTGGCAAATTAAAAATGATTAGAACTTTTTAATTTTGGATTAAAAGTAAATTAAATTAAATTTACTTGACCAGCATTAAATTAATTTAATGTTGGTCGGGAAAAGATTTGTAAAATAGAAATTCATGTTCGTTACTTAGAGTTTTTCCTTTGTTCCAAATAGAGATTCCAGAGAAAATTTTGTAAAACAGAAGTTTTGTATATGAATACAAATCATTTAAACATATGAACTGCCCCAATGTCTAATTTCAAAGATTGTAGATCTTATATAAATATGGAACTTTAGCTACAACCTAAGAGTTTTTACAATTGAATTTTTAAAAATTTACCTGGAGCTGTTTTAGAGTAACAATTTGTGCAAATACAGGGCTCAAATAACATACATAAAAAAAAGGGCTGTAACTTATGGCTTAATAGCAGAGTTATGTTTAAACACGGTAATTTGAATTTTTAAATGCATTATTTTTTATTTTACAAAATTAAAGATTAAGGGATGAGAACAAAATATTCACCAAATCGCTCAAATCTTTCGGCCATACCACCTTTGACCAGGTATGGCGTCAAAAATTGATTAATATTATCCCAGTGAATCCCAAGGGCAACGCGCTGATTTGGATTAACGACTAAATAAAATATAACGATAAATAAAATATTTTTATTCAGTTATTTCTACGCTTTAGCTTGTGAATAAAAAAAAGACCTCACACATACACTTAGAGGTATTACTGGAAAATATCCAAAAGTTATTTGTTTTGTTGTAGTAGAAAACCGAATGTGTATGAAAATATGTAAAAGCAGTTTGTCGCGTACATTATAAAAGCAAATGTTTGTTCTGAAATTCCGGTGCCATTGTGGCCTTTGGAGATTAAAAGTAAGTGGGATATATAACATCTCGCTGCCCTTCAAGGGGTTATTCACAGACTGAAGAGAATAATAGACATGAACTATACCGTGAAAACGGCTTGTAATATGAATTCAGTTATCGCTCAAATCTTTCGGCCCAAATAAGAGAATTCATTGGACAAGGAGAGGTTGCACATGGAAAAGGGCTAAATTCATTGGACAAGAGAGGTTTTCAAAGCAAGACGCCAGTTGTTTTGACTGACTTTTTTAAGGTTGCATTTTTGGATTCACACCAAACCAATACACTTCACCTCCAATCCAACACCTGTTTTTCACTTAAAAATTCAGTTAATGTTTCTAAGATACAATTGGATTTATTAAATTTCCTTAGCATATGAGAATAGAGAAATACAGTATTTCTGAAATGCATAAAATATCAATGTACAATTATCGAATTATGTACTTTAAAAATTCAAATTAAAAATATATTTTAACGTTGGCTAAAAAAGGAATTTCAAGGAAATTGCATTTTTAAGAACGAATACATGCAGTTTGTGTTGTTTCATTTTGTGCAGTTTGTGTTGTTTCAAAAAAGTTTTCATTTTTAAAAATGTAATTTTTTTTATCTCCTAATATCAATCTGTTTATTTAGTAATCCACATTGCACTATCCATAGAAAGGGGTTTGCCATTGCCTCAGAGAGTTTGGACTTTACCTGTTGGTCCGCGGGAGGTATTTTATTTCCCTCCTACCACCCAATGGTAAACCATTGGAAGGCATTCCCCTATCCGCCACCTGGGGACGCGCCCTCTAGGGGTTACAGGCTCCCCCGAGGGTTACTTGGATCTTACATCCACCTTTGACCAGGTATGGCGTCAAAAATTGATTCATATTATCCACAGCACTGGGATCAAGGGCAATGCGCTGATTTGGATTAACGACTTTCTAAGAGAAAGAAAATTCTCTGTAAGATTCAATGGTGTTCTTTCAAGGACACATAGGATGTGGGCAGGAGTATCTCAGGGCTCAGTCTTGAGTCCTCTCCTTTTCCTAATACAGTATAGGATCCGTTATCCAGAATGCTTTGGACCTGGGGCATTCTGGATAAGGGGTTTTTCCGTAATTCAGAACACTTTTTTATAAGTATAAAAAATATACGAAATAATTTCATAAAATGGTGATAAATATGATTAATATATGCAAATACATTACTTATAAATTTGTTCATTTAATACATTATTTGCACAAAATAAAAAAAAATTCTAAATTACAAAAAATAAATAAAATTTCATTTTGGGAGCTGGGAGCAGAATCTTTGATTTAAAGATAGCGATGGCATCAACTGCCATCATTTATCCAGCTTGTTTAAAATTTATACAAGTACCCTAAATTGAGGCTGAAGATCATCTGCTGGAGTGAATTGCGGCTGCGCATACTGGAGTGTGACGTCATGTGTATAAAATTTACTGGAAGTATATTCTAAAAAAGAAGTTTTTTATTCAGAGAAAATCCCTCTGACTATGAAAAATTTTTCAAATCTAAATTTACAAATTATCAAGTAACTATTATTTTATGTATAAAAAGGAATTGTTAAAATCAATGCGTAATCTGGCAGCTTTCCATAACCTGTTATTATTAATGCTGATCGCAATGGCGGATTCGGCGATTCTTAGCTTAGAAATAATTTTTCTAGGCTCAATTTTACAAAAAAATAAAAATGTTAGTCAGTTTTCTGCTCACCATATTTCTCCGGAATAACACCATGGCATTAAACTACGTTTAACTTTTTTTAATGAAACTTGTAACAAAATAAAATTTGTACACAGACATGTTTTATTTCTCTAACGTAATTGTTTTTAATTTTTTCTTATCGTAATGTTTTTCGTATTAGAATTTTTTATATTTATTTATTGAATTTATAAATTAATGAATGAAGGCAATATCATTTTCAGGAGTGATTCTGAGTAAAAAAAAAGTTCTGAAATTCACAGCAAATTTTCTGAAGAGCTACAACAGAGGGGGGGGGGGGTGTCCACTCCCGCCACTTTTTTTTTGCTCCCTTTGACGAAATTTGCGTTTTTTCGCGATCTTTTAACGAAATTTGTGTTTTTCCGAGATCTTTTGATGAAATTTGCAGTTTTTTTCGATATCTATTGATAAAATTTGCGTTTTTTCACTATTTTTTGACGAAATTTGCCGTTTTTCGCGATCTGTTGCAAAATTTGCCATTTTTTTGCGATCTTTTGACAAAATTTGCCTTTTTTTCGTGATTCTTTGACGAAATTTGCCGTTTTTTGCATTGTTTTTGACGAAATTTTCCGTTTTAACGTGATTCTCTGACGAAAGTCACGTTTTTCCCGCGAACTGTTGACAAAATTTGTCATTTTTTCGCAATCTTTTGACAAAATTTGCCGTTTTCGCAATGTTTTTGACGAAAATTGCCGTTTTTTCACGATTCTCTGACGAAAGGTCACGTTTTTCCCGCAATCTGTTGACAAAATTTGCCGTTTTTTCACGATCTTTTGACGAAATTTGCCGCTTTTTCGAGATTCTCTGACGAAAGTCACGTTTTTCCCGCGATGCTTTGACAAAATTGGCGACTTTTCTTCGAATGAATGACAAAATTGATTTTTTTCGGCGAATTTTCGGATTTATGACCGATATATATATTTTTTTTTCATGAAAATTCGGTCCAGAATCACCCCTGATCATTTTGTTATTTTTTCTTTTACTGACACTTAAAAAAAAAAAAAAAAAAAAAAAAAAAAAAAAACGTAAAAAATATATTTTTTTTTTCTTCTAGTGTTTTGCATTCCGGTTTTTGGAGCGTTCCGGATACCGGGACGCCGGATAACGGATCTTATACTGTATATATGAACACTATACATCCCTATTAGAGATGAGTTCGAGCTCTCTTTTCGGAGCCCGGGCCCGCCCGAGCCCGAAACATTTTGTGTCATCAGAGCCTGAGCACGATACCGAAAATAATTGCATAACCAAAGGGCCCGTGCGAAGATTTTGCACTGAAATCTAATATAATCTATTATCTCGTCGACAACTTTTCATAACAAAAAGCTACCGCCAAACTAAGATTAAACGCCAAAAATGCAGTCCCATTTACTTGATGTCAGAAGCATTATACGTGTTTGTTACGTCATCAGGTAGTTTTTAATTCGACATTTGCGTGTATTTTTCATTATGTTTTACCGATTTATTAGATATTTTATTAATTAAAATAACAATTGTGTCCTTAAATTCTTATATTTTATTTATTTATTTATTTATTTTGATATTCCAATGGCAACGTTCTCCCGTTTATTTGGTGATAGTTTTTTGTTATGAAAAGTGGTTGACGGGATAATAGAGAAGTATCATTTTTTATCAATATGTAATATTTATTAGATGCAGGTTTAAACTTCTAAAGAAAAAATAAAGATAAAAATATATGCAAACAACATTTAGTTTTTTGTCAAACCAGAATATCATCTAATTTATTCCATCAAAATTAGAGTAAAAACTAATCCAAGATTGCAAAAGGCACGCGCGAGAAAAAAAAAATTAAAAATCGTATTTTGACTGCATTAAAGGATGACGTCATTCGCTTCAGGAAAAACATGGGACAAAGAAATATAAATCTAAACATTTCTATAACGGTATCTGGGGATCGTGATGAATATAAAAAGAAAACTTAATAAAAGGGTGAATCACCAGCGACTGGCACCAGAGTGATTCCAAAAACCTAAAAATTTAGACTAAACATATATTCAACACTTTCCCCAAATACCATCATAGGCGTGAACGAAAGTGGTAGTACAAAAGAGATGTCATAAAAATATTACGTTGAATCTTAAGTTATAATACCTGATATTATTTAGCAAAATTAAATAAGTGAAGTTAAATTAGTATCATCACTTGAACTTGGTCAAATGAAAGAGAAAAAGGAAAGAGAAAAACTCACCAGATCAGAAGAAACAGATTTTATTATAATCACATCAATGCACAGATCAAATTATAATAACTGGAGAATGATGACACTTTATCACTATCATATACCAAATATATTTTTATATTTAATTTAATAATAAATATCCAATTCTTATTACATCAATAACTATGTAAGATTTCAGTTCATTTTCATTATTAATTTTAATTTCGGTATGATTTATATTATAATCAATAAGAATATTATTATGGTTTTCAATACGATCATTTTTGCTGCAGTTCAGTTCTGATGAGATATATATACGTAGTTATTAAGGTGACGTCTAGAGAATGAAAGTTTTTCCATCGTTAAGTTCATTTGTAGAGAGTGAAAGTTTTTTTTGAAGATAAATTCATTAGTATAGTGATTTAGATGTTAATGATGGAGGATACAGCATATGATGGGACTTTATTTGGAGGACATTAATTGAAATGTCTCTAGGTCGATTCAAACATAATCATATTATACGGATGACTGGATTAGATGTTGCTCGCCAAGATCGATGTCAACCCGGAATTCCACTTCTGGATCTGTCTGGCGTTCCGATGATCATACTGATAGAGAATCCTCTAGTTGCAAACGTCCTTTCATCTAGAGTAAGCTGTTACTATGAGACTATAAAATTGTAGTTGAAATTATAAGAATCAAGATATGATATATCTAGTCTCAGTCCAATCTCCATATTGACCGAATATTTCAAAGACATTGATGCTCAAAGGAATGCCTTCACTGTCTACCGCTACCCGCTACTGGACCAGAGGTCCAGCAGCCTCAGAAAAAAGGGTACTTTACATGCTCGTGTTTTGTGGAGAAGTGAGTTCACACGGCGCTTCCAATAATACTGGAAAACTTACTATTTCAAATCTCCATCCAATCAGATAGCAGCATTTCCCCAACGGTTACAAACTTAACTGTCGCGCTCGTGACACCACCTGATGGATTTTTTGAAGAAGCTCACCCACGCGGTCAAAGTTAAATATTAACTGTCTACGACACGTCATTGCGAATGTTCTATGAGCTTCCATCTGTCACCTTGAATCGGACTGATAATGACCTTGCCTCTCGTGAGTCACTGACCCAGATACAAATGCGCGGGAACTAGGAAATAACGCCTGCTTGTTTACCCGAAACATCTAAAAGCTTGTCAATGGCGTCTCATCGCAAATCTCGACGATGATCAAAATAAAATAAACGAAAGTAATTAAAAATCTATAACTACCAAACTAATGGATGAAAATAAATGAAATTTTAGCAATCTAAATAAAATTAAAAGTTCTTTCCACCAGATATGTTTTTGAAAGTAAAAATATTTAATTTAAGAAATTTTGAAAAAGTAAATATTGTACTTAGAAATTTTTTGAAACGATACATGGAAAAGTTCGTTATTCTGAAAGAATTTGCATGAATTAAAATAAATGAGTTTGAACTTTCTGAAAAGAATAAAATTAGCAATTAACCATTTTTTAATCAATATTATTAAAAAGGAAATACACTATATTTTAGAATAATTATTAAATTTAGACTGTATATTATTTAAAAGTTAGAAAAAGTAAGTTATAAATATTTTCTTTTTAGATAATTTGAAATGAAGTTTAATTAATATTGCAAAGTGAATAAAATGTAAATTAAATTTGGAATGAATATCCTAAAACATATGTAATGGAAAGATTCTGAAATTAATTTATATTCACCAAAAGTAAACAATTTAGAAAGAATGTTTGATTTAAAATGCAAAAATGAAATTTAGCTTAATTAATGTAAATGAATTTAATGAGTTTAATTAAATTGATGAATAAATTAAAGTTAAATATTAAAATCCTGAATAAATTAAGAGTCAAATTTTTAAATCATAACAATTTCAATTTCAATTTCGCTTTTTAATCATAAATATAAAATAAACCCATGCAGTGTTTTTTTTATAATAATTGCTGAGCATCATATAATGTGGTATTTTTTTTTTTTTATGGCAACAATAATTTGAGGAAAACCTTTCATTTCTTTTATGAAAACAATGCTGATTTATTTTTTAATTTTCAGCAAATTTTAATCACAAACATGTTTTAACGAATTGTTAAGTGGGCTATGTCAGAAGCCTGTTCAAAATCCTTTCATATGCTGTCTCATTCGTCGTTCTGAGTTTCGTATTTTCTTAGAAAAAGGGATGTTGACAGGAGAAATAATATATATGATATTTAAAAATTGTTTTAAAAGTAATATCTCATTTTTAAAAAACTTCGTAAGTGAAAATAAATGCTTATCCCGTACACATAATTCATTTTATGGAAATTTACATTCAATCTTATCAAAAGAGAAGTTTGGTATCAAATATAAATATACGTCCTTAAAAGGATGTAAATATTTTTCTCTCCCAGCAATCAAATCTGATGGCCAAATTAACGAAATGCGTTTTATGAATAAATGCATGCAATTTGCAGAAATTACTATTTCTATGCCGAAGAATCGAACAGCGTTTTCTATTTCTTATAAAAGATGTATATCGTAACTTATAATTGATTCCTTAATTAAAACAACATTTCGTTTTCCTGAAAATCAGCTTAAATTAAAAATTTGACACCGTTATCTGAAAGATCCTGTGCCTTTATAGGAAATTTGGAAACACACTTCAATTACTTTCTATTGGAATAATAATACATGACAATTATATCTACTTACGAATGAAAGTGTCTTCATAAATGTGCAGAGAAGAGCTTTAGCATGAGCAGAGTTCATGATTAAAAATAGAATCACTAACATTATTTTCACACAAAGAGGGAGTATCAATTGCACACAATAGAAGACTAAAAATTTACAAACCTAAGCTAATGCTCATGGATTAAAAACAAAAAAATATATTCATCTTGCATTAGATCTCTAAAAAAATAAAATAAAATAAACGTTCCAATTAAAAAATATCCTACTGTCTCCATAGGAAATCTAGCAACAAATATTATTCGCGCCACTTCATACTAGAGCCATATCACCCAGGCGCCAGCCAGTCACCAGTCACATTGTAATACTAGAAAATAAAAATAAGATTTCTTTTTCCCCTTTATTTCATTCTGATCAAAATAACATTAAAATTACTTGAAATGGAAAATATATTTATATTTTTTTTTCTATATGAGAATAAATAAAATTGACAGTTTTAGAAAGAATGAGCCTGAGCCCGCCCGGGCCCCATGTTTGGGAAATACAATGTGTCTCCCAAGGGGTTAAATAATTAGCAGAGTACATTTAAACAGTGTGAAGCGTATAAGCTGATTTAAACCCCAAGTAAATAAATCTTAAATATATAATAAAGTTAAACCTGAAAAAGAAGTAGCTTAGACTATGATGGTGGATTAAATGAAAAACAACTAATTAAAAACAAATAACGTTTATTAAAAAGACATTAAATAAAACAACAAATAAAAATAAAATAAGAAAAATATTAACATTATTGAAACACTTATCTGACTTAATTCGTTATGATAACATATCCATTTATCATGACACAGGTACTTTACATAATATAGATGATCAACTGAAAAACTTAAATATCACTTCTGAAACTGATGTAACCGGAACTCAACGTCGTCTTGAATAAAATAAAACAGTTCAAATTTCATTCTGAACCTCACAATCCAATTAGAACTTCAATTGATGCTAAAAGAGAATTCAGATGAACTGTTGACAATTACTTCTTAGACAGTTTTAGGAAAAACCAATTCAAATGATTTAAGATGAAAAACTACAACGGCTACAAGTTCAAGTCGATTAAAATTCATACTATCTTCGTTGATTCGACAGCTCCAGTCACTAATCTAAAACTGCTCAGGACGTTATGAAGACGGGTCTAAATATCAGTCATTCGTCTAACACTATTTCAATTCACAGGAAAAACATCCAAGAACAGGAAAACTGACGAACTTGATAAATGATGAACTTCATTTCCAAAAGACAACTATAAAACTACTGACCGACTTTTATAACTATTACACACGAGCTATCATTATCAATGACTGAAGTCAAACACTTTAAAAATAACATCGAGCCATTTCTGCAAACAGTTGAAACGAAAAACAACAACTACAATTCCTCCGAAAAACTAAAAGAACAAATGCATCGTAAGCATAGTCAGCGAAGAATATATACCGATCTTTGACGCATGCTGATTAACTATGCATGACAGAACAACGCCCTCTTCTGGCTTCTAGAATGTTCCTAAAAGAGTGGAGTGGAGGTGTACGATTGCTTATGCAAATCGCGACTAAAACAATCCGCTACTGCCATCTAGTATCGACAATCAGAATCACTCCAGAAGAGGGTGAAAGGAAAATACGAAGTGAAGTTTTTCGATAAGCAGAAATGCGATGTAAACAAACCGTAGACTGAAGAGGGAAAACTTTTATAAAAATAAGTACTGTAGGTAAACTTTAAATATTAAATAAATAAGATTTAAGGTATGAATTATAAATAAAGTAAAGGTATTTAAACGAACTATTGTAAATTAAGATTAAAGTAAAAAGCATATGGTAGGGTATATGAAGATGTGAGTACGTTGCAAATTCCTAACAAAGCCCCCCCTCTTGTCACCTGTACGATAGACCAAAGTAACACTATCTCACCTCACAAAAATTCACAATGGCATCACTGATATAAACCATGTTACAGCCGATTACCTACATGAGGAATTATTCCAAATCAACCAACTGGTATTCACCATGGCCAAAGATTTCACCTTTGATCCTAAAACAAAACACTCAACACACACCTACCAAAGAGACCTGACACCCTTGATGACCAAAAATTTAACACACAACTAGAAAACCTTAAAAATGACCAAAAAAAAAAAACTCCAATGACAATGAGCTCCGGTTTTACACTAAAAATTTACTATTTAAATTTATACATATACTATTACACTAAAAAAACATATACAAAAAAAACCCAATAATGTCCAGTTTAAAAAAAAATTCATAGTCCTTGACCATTCCATATTGTCATACACTGTATTGATCATGCACCATGCACTGATCCAGCTTGATCTCATTTCAAAACATTAAATTCTGAGATCTAAAAAAACTATTATACATACATAAAACATATACCCCCATCCTGAAAAATATCCTGCCCTCAAAAATCCTACTTTTCAAATGACCAAAAGGAATTAAAATTAATCAGATGAAACAATTACAATTAGATGGAACAAAATTTCTCCCCAGCCAAAAACACATTGGCAGTATATAAAAATTTCAAGCCAAATATTAATAAAAACATGTAACTCAGCATTTCATGTAACATCCTCCATGTAGTTCGAAAACTGGCCAAAACAACTTATGTAAATCCATAACACCTCAGTCAAGGATCACACTTAGAGAAGATATAAATATGCTCTCTCCCAAACTTCTCACCGTTAAACCTCCTTAAAAAAACTAAACAATTTTTATAAATTCATGTGTAAAAACAAAACAACTTAAAAACAAAAACCGACTAACTACCCAAGAATCTGATCAGAACATCAATTATATGGAACATCACACACATACTTTCCCTTTCGAAACGAGGCAATCCAGAAAACCTTCCATTCATTCATCCCCATTCTTTCTTATCTACTCTGGATATAGAATTTTAATATACACATTCCCTCACAAAAATAAGACATAGGTAGCAAGCCAAAACTATCATAATGAGATTTAAATCAACAATTTAAGGAAACCAAAAAACACCATATCATGATAGTATAAAAACTATCACAAAAATAGAGCAATTTTCATAACATTATTCTCCAACATTAACCAGGACTACCATAGATGTCTCAATCATGCTTTGTATACATGCACAGCATAAAAACTAATTTCAGTAAATGGAAAAATAAAACCACTATTTCCTGAAAATTACCATCTCAATTCAGGAGCCCTAGTACATTATCAAAAACACCACATAGCTCACAAAATCAGATGGTAAAAGATGATTTAGTCAAGCATTTCCATATGCTATGCCGCCCAAGCCATATGCACCTAAAAAGAAATTCCACCCGACAATGAAAACATCGAACATCTGAACATCAGTAACCACTGCCAAGTAAAAATTCCAAACCTAGCAATTGCCCGACCAAAACAATTTTTATACATTTAATTTACTAAAAATCTTGAAAATAGGCAATTACCAAACTTTTAAATTACAAGCACATTAACACGCCAATGTTCTTAGCCAGAAAGAAAACCATCACATCCAAAACTAAATTTCAACTACAGCAATTTCTGAATGAGAAAACAGCATCTTATTCCATACAGTTCCCAAACTTCGTGGAATCCCCCCCTCTCTCAATCTCTCAGAAAAACAACTTACACAGCAATATATCATTCCTCCAAAATAGTACCTATGGGAGAATTCAACACACGGACAACCAACATATGCAAGGGTGAACGTAGCAAAAGAAATTCAGCATACCAAATCATGAATTTAATAATAAGATAGTAATAAATTAGTAGTGAGGGCCCTCTTTTTTTTCTTCATGACATGACAATGCCAGAATCTTCTCACTTAAAAAAACCTGCACTCACACCTGACACAAACTCATTGAGTTCAAAAGTTAAATTCACTTTAAAAATCAGTAGTGAACAACTCTTGGTATTATGACACAGTCATTCAACCCTTTGCTTTAAAACTTTTGCAAACACATGAAAAATACCCAGCTGTTTCCTCTCAGTTCTAGACAAATTATTTTCCTTTTTTTTTCCCTTTATTTTCTTAACATTAAAAAAAAATTTTCCTCTTAACTTAACCTTTCTCTCTCTTAACACATTTTTTTTTTTTTTTCCAACAAATTCCCCTCAATCATTTAAACTACAAGACTATCATCCAGACCCACTTGAAATCTGTTTCATGTACATATGCATTAAAAAAAACAACCCACTAAAACTAGCTATTGCAAAATCAAGATTTAAACCTCTGCATTTCCAAATTTAATATAAAAATTTATCTGAAAACCAAACACATATAAATAAATTATATATATTCATTAAATAGAAAACAGACAACATGAATATTAAAAATTTTAAAAATTCTAACACTTTTATTGAAAAACAAACTTAAATCTTTAATAGATTAAAACAAAAATAGTAGATTATTTGCATATATAATGTATTATACATCTCTTCATGACCTTTAGTTAACATGACATAATTGGCTTTTAATATATTACTTTAAAAACAACTTATTTTATATTACTAAAAAAAATTATTTGACCTCCCCCCAAAGAAAAACTAAACTTTTATCATGAAATTTACATTTATAAATATATCTTGACAGGTAAAATTTTAACGGATCAAATTAAAAATTTCCAAATTATAAAATTAAATATATAAATACCCTAACCAAAGCACAACACTCAATTTAACTACACAGGGCAAGGTCATCTTACACGTTTTCCTTCAAATTGAAAACTAAAGCCTACCCAAACTAGACAGTGAATGCTGCTTAAATACGTTAGGAGTAACATCTGTAACGAAAACTTAAACATTTTCAAAAACATTATCTTAAATTTTATAATTTAAAAATTTCTATTAAACTTCAACTGAATTTTAAATATCCAACACTTTTTTTTAAAAAAATTTCAAAATTACTGGAAAGGAGGTCAATTCAACAATCAACTTACAGATTTTTAAACATACTTTAAAAAATTGCTTTAAATAGCTCAAAAATTTACACCAAAATTAAACCCAGTTAAGTTCAGATATCTTAATTTATTTTGACAATGTCAATTAAACCAATTCAAAAAGGCACATAAAAATATACTTCGTGAGGCATCTAAAATATATGACAAAACTCACAGAACACTTGCTCATTCCTCACAAATTATATTCAGTCACACCATCTAGATCATGCACTCTCCTATCATTCCTCCGTATGCAACTGCTGAATGCAACTACGGATTACATCTCCTTCACACACAAAAAAAAGATGGATACTCCAGATGCCCACAAAGTTAAAAAAAATTTCGAAGACAATCAATTTTAACAATTAACCTTAACAAAAGCCATATTTCTATCTCAAATTTATATCTTTACTAGTAATTTAAAAAAAAATTCAGACTTTTAAAGTTCTTAAATTTAACATTTAATTATCAACATTTTAAACAAATTTAAACTCTTTACTCAAAATCAATATATATATATATATAAAAAATCATATGATTTCATTTTAAGATTAACACAATTAATTAACCACAATTAAACTATTAATTAAAACAACTATTCAAAAATTAACTTCAGTTAAACCCCAAAAAAAAACAGTCCTGTAAAAGATGCAGTCCTTAATACATATTTAATAGCACTTAAATAATGTAACTTGGTCCAAGATGTAAAATAGCACTGGAATCAGTCCTACAGATCACTATAAGGCATCTTCACAGACGAGGGGCCTCTCCTTTCTATATGTATTAAAATAGCACACAATCCATATGGATGGCAAGAGTAAAACTGGACTAGACAAACACAAACATCAGAGGAATGTCACTTTGACGCAATAGCTGTTTTTCTTTATAAAAACAGGGACAAAGTCCATAACTTGAAAAACATTGCAGAAATAGTCCGTTGACCTTTAATCCAAAAAAATATCGAAACAGGGAGGTGCCCATCACGCTCCACTGCTCGCCTAACACCAAATGACTTGCACAAAAACAAACTTTCACCGATGTATCACCTTTTTCACTACAATCGATGACATCATTTCACCAGATGAACTTCTTTATTCTTCAATAACTTTCTTGGTACTTCAAAAACTTCATTTTTACTTTAATTCTGTGTCATGATCTTAAAATAACCTAATAAACTTTTAAATTCTTCTAGTGAAATTATATTTTTATTTTATACATTTTTATTATTATTTTTTTTTTTTTCAGTTAACCTCAAATTACGTTAAATTTTTTTCAGAAACAAATATCTATATAACTCATTATAAACAATTTAACTTCTATTACCTTTATTATCCTTAAAATATCAATTTAAAATTTATTAAACACCATTTATAAACAATTTTAAGTTTCAAAAATCAAAACAAAACTTATTTAAACTCGGACCCCCCCCCCCCGCCAAAATGATCGAAAATGTCGGGACCGAAAATATCCACCATCACCAGACCTATTAAGGTCAAAAACAGTAAGCTAAAAATAAATTATAATATATTCATAAAACATTTAGTCACACTGCAATTCACAAAAATAAAACTTAAACTTTTTATAACAGTTTAAACAATTATCAACTATTACATTTACTTTTATAATAAACTAATAAAGAGAAAAAAAAAAACTTATATCTCCCAAGGGGTTAAATAATTAGCAGAGTACATTTAAACAGTGTGAAGCATATAAGCTGATTTAAACCCCAAGTAAATAAATCTTAAATATATAATAAAGTTAAACCTGAAAAAGAAGTAGCTTAGACTATGATGGTGGATTAAATGAAAAACAACTAATTAAAAACAAATAACATTTATTAAAAAGACATTAAATAAAACAACAAATAAAAATAAAATAAAAAAATATTAACATTATTGAAACACTTATCTGACTTAATTCGTTATGATAACATATCCATTTATCATGACACAGGTACTTTACATAATATAGATGATCAACTGAAAAACTTAAATATCACTTCTGAAACTGATGTAACCGGAACTCAACGTCGTCTTGAATAAAATAAAACAGTTCAAATTTCATTCTGAACCTCACGATCCAATTAGAACTTCAATTGATGCTAAAAGAGAATTCAGATGAACTGTTGACAATTACTTCTTAGACAGTTTTAGGAAAAACCAATTCAAATGATTTAAGATGAAAAACTACAACGGCTACAAGTTCAAGTCGATTAAACTTCATACTATCTTCGTTGATTCGACAGCTCCAGTCACTAATCTAAAACTGCTCAGGACGTTATGAAGACGGGTCTAAATATCAGTCATTCATCTAACACTATTTCAATTCACAGGAAAAACATCCAAGAACAGGAAAACTGACGAACTTGATAAATGATGAACTTCATTTCCAAAAGACAACTATAAAACTACTGACCGACTTTCATAACTATTACACACGAGCTATCATTATCAATGACTGAAGTCAAACACTTTAAAAATAACATCGAGCCATTTCTGCAAACAGTTGAAACGAAAAACAACTACAATTCCTCCGGAAAACTAAAAGAACAAATGCATCATAAGCATAGTCAGCGAAGAATATATACCGATCTTTGACGCATGCTGATTAACTATGCATGACAGAACAACGCCCTCTTCTGGCATCTAGAATGTTCCTAAAAAAGTGGAGTGGAGATGTACGATTGCTTATGCAAATCGCGACTAAAACAATCCGCTACCGCCATCTAGTATCGACAATCAGAACCACTCCAGAAGAGGGTGAAAGGAAGATACGAAGTGACGTTTTTCGATAAGCAGAAATGCGATGTAAACAAACCGTAGACTGAAGAGGGAAAACTTTAATAAAAATAAGTACTGTAGGTAAACTTTAGATATTAAATAAATAAGATTTAAGGTATGAATTATAAATAAAGTAAAGGTATTTAAACGAACTATTGTAAATTAAGATTAAAGTAAAAAGCATATGGTAGGGTATATGAAGATGTGAGTACAGGGACAAGACCAAGGGTTGCAAATTCCTAACAGGCTGGTATAAAAATCGAGCCCGGGCTCGGGCTGACCCCGTCTCATCTCTAATCCCTATATCCATCCTGAGACGAAAATAGCATGCTATGCTGATGATATCGCGGTCTGGCACTCTCACAGAGATATCAGTGTCAGAGAACGCCCTGAACAAGACTCTGGAGGGCATTGCTAAATGGGTAGATGACTTAAAATTATCCATCAATGCAAGTAAGACTAATTATTGCATCTTTTCTACTGATAGACGTCATAGAGGCACTTTCAGGCTAAACATCAAGATCAAAGACTAACAAATTGAAAAGATTGTTTCCCGTACTTACCTAGGTATTATTTTGGACCCAGAACTTCGCTTTACGAAGCACGTTGAACATATCTTAAATCTCTAGGGAAATTAAATATTCTCAGAAAATTATGTGGGTTCAAGATCTCAAACAGTAAAAAGCACATACTGCACTATTATTAGACCAGTGCTCGAGTATGCTGCCCCAGTCTGGGTCCCGGTATCAACTTCTATTAAAAAACAACTAGATTCCATACAGCATAGAGCCTCTAAAATTATTATAGGTGCCGTCTCATCAACCAACAATGAAAAGGCGGAACAGGAATGTGGCCTACCCTACCCCCTTTAGAGAGTAGACACAACCTTGCCACCATCAAGTTCACCAATAGACTTCGCTGCAATAGCAATGATCATATCTCTACCAGATTTTTCAATGATTGGAAATGCTCAACCAGGTTTAAAAGATCTTCAACTCTCCAGCTGGACAGTGTTACGCGACGGCTGTGTATTAATTCTATTTTAAAATTTAAATAGCTTTAATTTAAATCTTTTGCAATTTAAATATTTTAAACTCAATATTTTATTAAGTCCTAATTTAAATCATTTTAAATTATTTATTTCTAATATTATTATTCAATTTTCACTTTAAAAGATAGTCCTTTATAAAATACTATTACATTCATAATATTTCTGCATCTTCCTTTTTCAATATCTTATCTAACGTTTCTGTTTAGTCTACAAAGGAAGAATCCCCCTTTTTGGCCTCTCAGTTAAAATTCCTTTCATCCTAGCGTGTCTGGGCGGCTGCTGAGGTCATTGACTTACGGTTCACTGCTTCAGCGACATCCACCCGTTCGGGGATTTTGAACACAGCATCGGTTAATTGCGATTAACCCGATCGCGAATACTTTTTTTTGATTGATGGAAGTCTTCAGTTCCAGCGGTTGAGATATTTTAACTGGCCTTTTAACGGCTCGAGTTTCCCGCCGATACTTTTAATTCGGGATGATCTGAGCGTTATCTCTCTCTCTTCCTAAAAAATCTTCAAGACGATCGGACGTAGTTTTGTCCGCGTCTACGAAATTTTAGGTATATCGGGCGGGGACTAAACGGGTTCTCGTCCGATATAGCCATGTAAATAATAACTTATTAATTAAAATTATAAAGCATTATAAATATAAAAATCCCAAAGAATTCTGTATTATACGTGGTTTATTTGAGCCTTCACAAGTCTGCTTATCAACGATGTGATCCGGATGCCACAGTTCGTGATGATGCAGAGTGCCGTAGATCGTGAAGATGCGGAATGCCGTGCCGTTATGTTACGATGACGCTAAGCTCCCGTGAATGAGTGTGGTTTGCTAATCTAAGTACGATGTTTGCGTAATAGGTTCTCATTGGAGTGTACTCTGGTATGTTGCTATTTTATTTTATATTCCAATATGAATACAGCACGGAGTGATATGTACAAATATGTACCAGAGATAAGCGATTAATTAGCATATGTATTTATGCAACTCTGTGGACTTCCTTCAGCACAATTGAGATTTGAGTAGGACGTTCATTTTGGAACAATTCTATTCATTGGTGGATATGGTTTAGGACGTTCATTTGAACAATTCTGAATTATTGGAGAATATTGTTTGAAGAAAATCCTTTTTTAATTGTAGCGATGCAATGATTTAGTTTGATGTTAGCCTGACTTGTGAAAGTATTTTCAGAAAATATGATTGCATACTATTTAAATATTGTATTAATTAAGTTCTTGATAGGGGTCTGCGCAGATTTCTTTATTATGATGATTAATAATATCATACAATAAATATAATTCTGTTGAAATATTTATTTGTTTTATTTATTTTAGTTGTGTGATTTATATACACTAATTTCAAGATATATTTTTATGTGCCTTAAATTTAAAGTAAAGATATGATTAAGAATTCAATGATTAAATGATAATTAAAAATAATTAAATTGATAATTAAATTAATTAAATGATAATTCAATGAATGGAATCTTTTCAGGATTCGTTGGTTAGATATTTATAACAAATAATATGAATACATTATAATACCAACTCTAATTAAGATTTATCTACAGTAACATAAATAAGATACATATTAAATATTATCAGGCACATCTTTGTTATAATTTAAGTGTGTATTTCAGCATAGGAGGTACGTACATTTGATGCATGTACTATTTTGAATCAGGTAAGACATATTTTATGTTATTTCGCCATGAACTTTCTTTTAATCTATATTTTCCATGTATTACCACTATACTTATAATAATTATCAGACATGCTACAAGTTCACAAAAAAAAAAGCTGAACTTTCACGGCCTCACGCAACCCCCCCCCCCCCCCACTTCCACACCTAAACAAGAAAGTTATATAATTGGTCATGCAAATTTTTAAATATGTAAATATTATATAATTATGTATAATATTAATTTAAATTGCATACAGTGAACGTAAAAACATATTCAATACATACTGTTTTTTGGCAAAAAAAGTTGAACTTAGCGGAATACGTGCATTTTTCATGTGTCACATTAGACATGTTATTTTAAATTAGTAAGAAAAAAACTTACATGCAAGCAAATATTACAAATTTGACATACAGCAACAGCATTAATACTAATAACCTTTTTAACTTATTTTTTTATCTGCATTTTAACTTGCTTTGTTACAGAATAAAGAACCATTGCTGAGTTAAAATATTTTGCATAAAGAAACATTCTGAACTAATCTTCAAACAAAATCAAATGTTCTATGTATTTTAAGTGACATTTTATATATTTAACTAAATTTTCTGTAAAAATGTTATGAGCAGAAAAATATTACTTACTGAAAGATATTTATAACATGAGTCCAAGTTTTATAGCATTTAAAGAAAACTGCTCAATCCAAAATTATATTAAAGAAAAAGCTTAGTTCTTAAATATATTTATATATATATATATATACACACACACACACACAAAAAAAAAAAAAAAAAAAAAAAAAGATATTTACAAAAAAGAAAAACAATCTACTGCAGGCAGAATAAAAATATATCTATAAAATAAAAGAGATCTGCTGATGAGATTTGGTTTAGGAAAAACATTTTTGGAATCTACAGTTAAAAATTTAAAAACTGCAAAATTTTCCTTAAATATTGATGAATTGACAAGTGCTAACTACATGCGGGTAGTATATCTCTTTTATGTAGTTATTTTCCCTCAAGGGTAAATAGAGTTGTTGTGGAACATTTAGCTTCACTAAATGTAGACGCAGTAAGTGCAGAAAACTTATTAAATGAAATTCAAGCATTGTTTGATAAGAATGATATTCCATAGGAAAATTTAATATCAGTTTTTCTGGATTTCTGCAATGTAATGAGAGGTTCCAAAGCAGGTCTTGAAACCAGAATTAGTGTTGAAAAGGCTCCACATTTGTTGGACGTGGATGGTGACTCATGTCATCACATCATAATGCCTGCAAGAAGTTTTGCAGACCATTAATATGTGGTTAGAAAGTCTATTTAAAGATATATACAAAGATATTAAATAGTCTACAGATATTAAAACTTGTCTAGGTAAAAATTGTGATGTTTTCAGTATAAAATTTGTTTCACCAATCTCCTTTATTGCACATAGATGGATGTCTTGTTATAATGCAGCCTTGAACTTTGTTTAATAGACGCAATTACACTTATATATTATGCCTTACTGAGTAATAATGATAAAACTGTTTACTTTTCCATACTGTGTGCTATCTATACAACGTTGAATTTAAGGGGTGGCGCGCGGGGGGGGGGACACCCCCTCCGGTGCATAAAAGACGTCCTTTTAAAGCTAAACGTGTGCTTGTTAAGTGAGTGCAATTTTTTTTCTTCGTATTTTGATATCAAACCCATATACAGAATTTTAAAATATGCATAAAAAACGAAAGTCACCACAGTTAGTTTCGGAAAGGAATTTTTTGAAAGGGTTAAATTATCCTTTTTCTATCATGTACATAACCCATCAATTCAGCTTGTAAGTTTCTTATATAACAGTAAGCATAAAACTGAGCAAACGTGAGAAGTATCAGGATTAAAACGAGAATCTACTCGATTGGATGGGATCTGCACAGCTCTATTATTTCTGTTATAAAATACAGACTTGTCTGTCTTCGGTAGTTATGGGAACACGTAACATTGATATGGTGCATTCTCCAGGCATTTTTACATTAAAGCCTTTTAGAATAAAATAAGAAAAACATTCTTGAAAGAAAATTTCCACACAGAACGGCACGTAAAATGCTACGTAAACAAGAGAATCTGTCCGCCAAGTGACGTTAATGCGCGAGAAGTAAAGAATTTCTTACAACTGGCGCATCAAGTTGCATCCACCCTCATCTGATGTCACTTTCACTTCACTTCCACGGAGTTTGTGCTTCGCTTTCTTGCTTCATTTTTTTTTCTACGGCAAATGATATGTGCTGAACAAATGTGCAATCGGTCACAAAAGAGAACGGTGCGTCATTCTGATAAGCACGGAGGAGAGCTACGGAGACAACCAACCCGTTTAGTTTAGCAGACGATAATTTCGCATCGCATGATGCTCTTTGCTGCTGTGCGCAGACTGTATGCGCAGCAGGTCAGGGGAAAGAAAGATAAAATACGAAGGAGAAAAACCTAATTTCGCGCTGTTTGCTCTTGTTGGCGGATCTTCCAACGCTCTTTAAGTTTCATTTCGGTTTCATCGGCTATCGGCGCTTTTGCCGGGGAGCGAAAAATAACTCACATCCAAACACAAGGAGAGGCATACGAAGAATGCTTTATTTACAAAAAAAAATGAAAAATAGATTCCCATTGGTTGGGGTCAATATGTAAGAGGAGCTCCCATTGGTCTCCTTACAAGCGCTTGCTACACAGCACATAACGTCACGCCTCGAACTCTGCAATCGTCAAAGAAGAATGAACGGAAGATGACTCGAGGGAAAAACAACTTGCAGTCTTTTACTCAGCCGCGATAGAAACCCCACAGCTCTCGCCCGTTTATTGTATTCCGTCTGCTACCCCCCCCCCTAAAAATGGTCCACAAATTTTAATGCAGATTTGCATCGAACCCAAGAATGATGAAATTCAGTGCCGAAAAAGCGGAAATCCGCGTTTCCGCGGAAAAGTAGCATGTCTGAATTATTTAGATCACTGGCTCTTCTTCAAAAATCTCAAATTCCTCTCCTTTTTGATATTCCAAATTTTAAACATTCCCCCCTCTCTTTTACTTTCCCCCCACTTTCAAATAATTCTCAAAATTTTAATGTAATTTTTATTCAACCCCATTGTAAACCATTTTTGTCGTTACAGACAGAGATATTAGAAGACTGACCCAACTGGAGCATTCATCCCTGGATTTCCTTCTGGAACCTCTCTTTCCAAGAACACCACCGGCGACCCAAATATAAACAGAGAAAAAAAATAGCTGACTTTAGAAAAAGTGCATTAAGTTATTAAAAAAAATCTAATTGAAAAATTTACATTTAACAATAATTGTTGAATACATATTACAGTATGTACAAGGGATGTTCAAATGAAAAGGTACAAAACGTCGTAACAAAGTAACCATTAACATATTTGCCTATGACGCTATGGGAGAACGTAGCAAGACATCTAGGGAAGCGATTTGAGTCTCCGGCGTGGATCTTAGTATGCGTGGGCGCCTGCATGTGCAGGAGAGGGCAGAGACTCTTATAGAGAGCGCCGTCTAATTGATGTAGCAGTGTGTGTGAGGACAGGATGGCGTTCACATTGCAAAATTCGAAGATTGTGGAGCAGCAAGGTGTTATCTGATTTCTGACAGTGGAAGGTGTTAAACCGGATGGTGACTGTAAACGGATAAGACTGTGTGTCTGACAAGTCAGTGAGAAAATGGAGTGCCCCTTTTTCGTGCAGGCCGTGAGAGTTTGGTTAGTGACCTGGGACCAGGGCAGGCAAACACAGTCATCATGGCTGATCTCATCAACAAGGTGGATGAAAAGGGAAGCGCTTCAACTCGGACAACGAACTCAAGGATGCTGTGAAGAACTGGGTCTCGTCACAGCCACAGGAATTCTGGGAACAAGGAATCCTTCGGCTTGTTAATCAATGGGATCGTTGTGCTCAGGCTTATGGTGTATACTTTGAATAAAGTCTTCATTTATACTCACAATGTCGTTTCGTACCTTTTCATTTGAACACCGCTTGTAGTTTTTAAAATGGCAGTTTCGATTACTTAACTGTTAAATGTAATTATGTTATAACATCATAAACATACCAGCTTCCTTTCCATCTGGACTGTCTTCAATAGTGTTGATGATAGTATCAAGTACGGCCTTTTTGTGCTCAAAACCACCTTCATCTTTCAAAACAACACACAAGAAATTCATTAAAACATTATGCTTACGAGGAAACTTTTGACACAGAGACCTGCAAATACATGTAATTTAGTTGAAAAATATAACTGAATAAGTTTGCTCTCTTTAATCTAACAATATTAACTTTTAAGAACATGGATGGTTTGAAATTCTATGAGAACACAGGCAGCATCCTTTGTATACCAAATACTTTTAAAGACTAAATATCAACTTTTAATGGCATTCTCATTTATTACCATCTAGTAACAATAAAAAAGTGATAAACATTAAATTAAAAAAAAATCTAATTTAATTAGAGTTAATATAAAAAGATACAGTAAAACCTCTGAATAATAGACACAGAAGCATGAAATTAGTCTACTATTTGAAAGTGTCTGCTATTAGAGGTAAAATCATGCACATAAACAGGTATTGAGGATTTTAAAAAGTTTGTTAACTAGAGGTCTTTGCGATTCGGCAGTGTCTGTTATTGAGGTTTTAGTGTGCTATACAAAAAATGTTTTTAACAATTTGCAGCATTATGAATTTAAAACAGAGACAAATAAAAAAAATTAAAAAAGAAAATCATGTATCACACAGATTATGAAACACCTTCAGAATACTGTAACAAAACTTCACTGTTTAGTAAAATAAAAGAAAATATCTAAATAAACAATTTAGAAAATGCATAGCACAATTGAACCGCTAATTTCAGCAATTAACTCAAACAGTTGATGAGATATTCAAATTCTTTAGAGAAGCCATGTATATGATCTACAGATGTGTTAACACTCCAGATGTTTTTCTAAAATTGAATTCAGCTATAAAATGGAAAACATATTTGATTTTTTTTTTTTTTTCAGCATTTACATGGTGGCACATATATGGTGACTAGAAATATTTTGTATAGCCCTGTATACGATCTATAGATTTTAACACGCTCCCCATATTAAGCTAAAATTTAATACAGTTAAGAAATGCAAAACACTACTAACTGCATCTGAAACTGCACTTCAGCAATTATTGCTTATAGTAACAGAATTGCTTAATTGCTTATAGTACTGCAACAGAATCCTGTTTTGTGTCCCTGTAAATGAACCAATAAATAATATGCATCCCATGTTCAACAATAAGCATCTTTTAATGCACCACCACAATGCACATCAATTTCATTATATTTGAAATAAATGAAATTACAATGTTTACAGTGACATTTAAAAAATATACTGCAAATGATTTTTTTCCACAGGATAATGTAATTCTTTTATGTGTTACTGTAAAGCAGGGTGTGTCCAACATATAGCCCACGAGCCACATTTGGCTCGATGACAACTTATCTGTGGCTTGCCAAACCTTTGTAATTTTACCTAAGTTTCATTCAGTTGTTCGAACACACATGGAGAAAATACACTTAATAGCGAGTGAAACTCACGCTGAGCATATGCAGCATTTAGAGGAAATTTTTAGGTGGTTTAGAGATTACGGGGTTATAATTAATGAATCGAAATGTGAGTTTGGTAAGGAAACTATAGATTTTCTGGGCCATACTATAGATAGCCAAGGCTGTGTTCCATACAAAGGTAAGGTGAAAGCTATTCTTGAATTCCCAAAACCAAAAACTGTTAGCGATCTCAGGAGATTTTTGGGAATGGTGAACTACTATCATTGTTTTGTACCCCATATTGCAGCAATATTAAGACCACTAAATGTGTTCTTAAATGGAGCAAAAAAGAGGGATAAAAGAGAAATTCAGTAGGATGCGGATGCAGTTTTGAGCAAGTTAAGCAAGTTATAGCTAATGCGACTTTGCTTTATCACCCTTCTAAAGATGCGAAACTGACACTTACAACTGACTGCAGTGATTTTACTATGGATGGGGTGTTACAGGAAGTTACGTCCGATGGTCCAAAACCTCTTGGATTTTTCTCTCGCATGTTGTCCCTTACACAGTGCAAATATTCAACATATGACCGAGAATTGTTGATGGCATATTCTGCGATCCAATATTTTAGACATATGTTGGAGACTCGGGTATTTACGTTGTATGTGGATCACAAACCTTTAATTTTTGCACTTCAGCAGTTACCCTAGAAGGCTTCGGCAGTTAGACTTTATATCCCAGTTTACTATGGATATACATTATTTGCTAGGCAAAGGAAATTTTGTTGCTGACAGTTTATCTAGAGTTTGTGAGATTCAATTTGCATCACTTGCAAATTTTGAGTTGTGAGGAAAGTTGCGTCGTATAGACCTCAGACAAATGGTTTAGTGGAGCGACTTCATCGACCTTTAAAGCAAGCCTTAATGTGCTATAAGGTAGATTGGTTGAAAGCTTTCCCTCTGGTTTTGCTAGGTCTATGGACAACAGTACAGGCAGACCTTGGTACATCTACAGCTGAATTGACATATGGAACAACTTTGCGGCTTCCAGGCCAGTTGTATGAGGATAGCCCTTTTTCAGACCCACCGACTTATATTCCTAAGCTACAGAAAATAATGTGTGCTTTGAGACCTTGTCAGCCTTTAAGACATGGGCAGCAAAAGATCTATGTTGCAAAAGAACTAAAGAACTGCATCCATGTGTTTGTTCGGAGAGGTCCTTTTAACCCTTTAACGGATGAAGCACTTCAATTGCTAAAATGTCAAAATAAGTGATTGACACCGGAAATTATAAACAAATTTATTTTTATATTATAAAAAAGCGATATTCCACATACATAATAATAGGATAATAATTTAATAGGAAAACATTTCTATTAAAATTCTGGTGTCTTTGTTTAATTTCGTAATTAAAGTTTTGTGGTTTCCTAGGGAAACCAATGAACGTTAAAGGGTTAAGAGATCTTTACAACCGACTTACGAAAGTCCATTCAAAGTTGTAAAATGACTGCAGAAAGATTTTGTGGTTTCCATTGATAACCAGGAAAAGGTCATAAATATTGATCATTTAAAACCTACTTTTCTGTTGTATGAAGACAGTAAGCCTGATCCTATGACATACATAACCAGATCCGGAAGAAAGCTTCATTTTCGTCTCCCACGGATTGTGTGAGACTGGCGGGAGAGTTGTGTGGCGAAGTTAATTCGCCTAATCTGAAAGTGTAAGCTGAAGCATAATTCAGTTCATAGTTTCTCAGCAGAGCAAAGGAGAATTCTCCTATTTGGCGAAAGTTTGGCGTGATTTTGCCAAGTATAGAGATTGATGGAGGACTCGGCGAAAATCTTTGACACTTGTTGTATGGCAGTCACCGGTGCTCAATTTGAGTTAAAAATCTGCTCAAAAGCTCAATTTGAGTTATTGGGATATTTGAAGAAGTTGGTTGCAGAATCGCCAAATGAACAGGAAAAATAGCTATCAGGTAACTCAATAGTCCTATCGACATCTTTGTTATGACATCATATCGTTGTTTTACAATGATAATAATTATTATGGCTTAGGTACATTTCCTATACAACTCAACACTTTGTTTATATATAAGTGAAACTGGAAAAATAAAATAGCTAGACAATTTATTACTTAAAGATAGCATAGTAAGTTGTTAAAAAAAATTCCAGAAATGCATGAAAATATCAATTTTAAGGGTTACATCTTTTTAAATGCCAACAAATATGAATAAGCAAAGCCATAAAGACAAAAAATGACATGAACTCAAATACACATTACAGAAATTTCACCCGTTTCATTCTGTGTTTACCGTTTGTTTTCTTTCTTTACTGTCCTGTGCGCTAAGCGGTACGACTTTTCCCATTGACTTTCATAATCATCCTCTATTGGGAAAAATAGTCTGCATACAAACAAACCATTTTTTCACCTCCTCTGAAAAAAAAAAAAAAAAACTAGTGAAAATAAAATATCACGTTACCTTAAAATCTCACATTTTACTATAACAATAAATAAAATAATTTAAACTATTAATAATCTTATGATTAATTTGATCTTATGGTTAATGTTCCATAATCAGGTCAATAGCAGAAGTGGTAAAAGCGGTATTATTATTTTTATATTTGGACTATATATACAAGGAAACCCAGGTTAAACAGTCCCAATATACTGTCTAGTGTACGGCATATATGAAAGCTGCTTTTAATTAAAATTTCTAGTTTATATTTTATATTTAGTATATAGTTCATTACAAGATGTTATTTTTCACAAAAATATGATAAATTTTACAAAAGTAACCTTTTACTTGTCACAAAGTGGGCGCTAAAAAAAAAAAAAAAACCTGCATCGACCTCTGGGTTGATATGTACATCATATGCTTCAAGGTCAAACAGGAATGTAACAGCAGGTTGCAGTGTTGCCAGTTGAGTTTTTTTTTTTAATTCCAATTGCTTGATTGCTGCCACTTTTTTTAAAAATAGTAATATTTCCTTTATTTAATGCCAAATTTAATAAATCGACTACAGTCAAACCTCGTTAACAAGAACACGCTTAACGCGAATTACTTTTAGCACGAACTGTTTCTGATTTCCCCATCCAGTTGTATGTAATGTATTTAAGTTCGGATAACACAAACTACTTTTAACACGAACAAAAAAAGTTTCCCCTTGAGTGTTCGCGTTAATGAGGTTCGACTGTATTACTATTCCAAAGCAAATGACAGCAATGAAGCAATCTGAATAATAGGAAACAACAGGCAATACTAGTACTTTAGCCATCCCGGAGTCCGAGTCCGAGTCGGTCATTTTCTCCACCGACTCCGCAGCCCTGGTCACATCCAAAGCTGTCTTTTTTTTTTTCAAAATAATTACTTTACGTTCACGAAAATTTGCAAACATATGTAAAATAAAATTTGTGAATTCAATGAAACAAAATTCATAAAAATCGACCAGTAACTTTTAAAAATATCAATTAAAAAAACATTAATGAAAATGGAAAATGAATTTATTTTTATTCCAACAGGACAGGTGCAAAAGATTTGCATGTGTTCTGATAATTGCATGTGTGTGATAATTGCACGAATTTTGGATCCGACAGTGTGGCACTTTCTGCCAAAAGGGATGAATTGATAAAATGATGCAGTTGAAAAGGATTTAAATTTTTATAGGCTATATAAAAATTTTAAAAATATTGGATTTTCAGATCTGAAATGTATGCATCTTGCTTAGAGTGGGCTAAGATTTCAGAGATTCAAAATATTTTTGAATTTGGTCCATAATTTTTTATTTTAGCAAAATCTCGATTTTTGTATAAAAAAAAAGCTAAGGATTTTGCTATTTCATTTAAAGTTATCTCAACTTGTATGGATCCAATCACGATGTGGTTTGGCTCATTTGACTTGACATCAGTGTTGTAGTGCTGAGGAAAAAAGAGGGGGGGGGATGCTCATAGTCCAGAACATAGGGTCTGAACAATAGAATTTAGTAATGCTAATACCCGCAGTGAGATTTTTGTTAAAATTTGTTCTGCAACTTTTGTTTTTGAAACAGTCATAGAATAACATTAAACCTGTTGTCTACTGACAACAATAAAAATTACTGCATGTGTAGTGTAAGAAAAGTGTTGCAATTATAAAAAAAACGAAAGAGAGACTATGAAATTTCGGCAGCTTTACGTTTTGAGGTTTCCATGGATCCACTTTTGTTTTTTTTACAACGATTCTATATGTATGTTGGTCAAGTTTTCAGATCCCAAAGTCCATTTTTGCTGTTTTACAATTAGTTTGTATGTGTGTGTAAGTGAATGACTGAACATGATAGCTTTCAAATGGTGGTTTTGACATCAAAAACATTCATCTATTTTGCCGCAATTCAAGCCAACGCATGGATGTCAGAGTAAGAACAGATAAATAGACAGGGAGACAGACGATCCGATGTCATAAACACTTTTCAATTGTTATGGGAAGTATAAAAAATTAGTGTTTTATTTCTTAAAATTATTTATTTAGTGTGCTTATCCTTTAAAAAAAGTGTGTTTAAAGGATAGTGTGCTTATCCTTTGGACTCTGCCTCCTCCTCTGTCCCTAGCGTCCCCTTGAAAATAAAAAGTAGTGGGACGTTTCAAATAAAATAAATAAGTGAGGGGATGCCGTTTTCCTGCATACCCCCTCAACTACACCACTGGTCGACATCGATAAAACTTACCGATTTTAGTTCCAAGTTTCACCACCAGGGGCACTTTCATATCTCTGGTTCTATGAGCCAGATCACGATGGCATATGGCTCATTTGACTCAACATTGGTAGCCTTAACGATTTCGTTATGTTCGTATAGAACAGAAAGGTGGAACTGATGGATTTTGCAGTGCGCGCACAACACGCCTGCTATGATAGCCAAAATAAAGTTCTTCTTACCACTACGTAACTATATCTCTAGTTCTGTTCCACTTTCCCTATTTCCATTCATCTTTATTTAGAGAACAATTACATTTATATATTTTACAGTATACTTCCCTTTCCAATAATTTTATCAAGTTTCTACAGTACTGACATCAAGAATCTACAGTATCTACAATGGTATCTACAACAATATCTACAACAGTATTTACAGTATCTACAGTGGTCCAGCTAAACGTCCTAATCATTTTAAATATTGTTTAAGCTTAGTTTATTCATTTTCCTTTATTTTACAAGCATATCTTTAAATCATCTGTCTTTATTTACATTCACTCGAACTTCTATTCATGTTTCTCTGCCATGTATGTGCCGACTCTCCCATTCACCGTAAGGTGGTGTCGTTCGATTGTGATCGCTACATTCTACGTCATGATCTCACTCCTTCTACTTCGTGCTCTTTGCATTGCATAATGAGCCTTTTTGGAACAGGTGACTGTCATAAAACACACTCTTGTTCAGTCTCAGTTTGCCTAGCTTAGCTTACCTAAGTAAAGGTGAAAATAAGCACTCGCCAGTCGCCACTCGTCGATTAAACTTGAAAAACTGGCGATTAAAAATATGGAAAGAACCGGCCAAATTCAGAATTTTCCAATTTCCCATAAAATTCACGATTTTTTGCTGATCGCCGAAACTCCTGACTTTTCCCCTCCCGATTGTCGAAATTCATAAGTTTTCTGCTCACGATCGCCAAAATTCTTGATTTTTTCGCGTCCGATCGACGAAATTCAAGATTTTACCGCACCTGATCGCCGAAATTTATTATTTTTCCGTGCCTGATCACCGAAATTTATGATTTTCCGCACCTGATCGCCGAAATTTATGATTTTCCGCACCTGATCGCTGAAATTTATGATTTTCTGCACCTGATTGCCGAAATTAATGATTTTTCTAAGTCAGATCGACAAAATTCAAGATTTTTCTGCACCCAATTGCCGAAATTCATCATTTTTCCACACCCGATCGCCGAAATTTATTATTTTTCTGCACCCGATCGCCGAAATTAATGATTTTTCCAAGTCAGATCGACAAAATTCAAGATTTTTCTGTTCCCGATCACCAAAACGCATGATTTTTCTGCACCCGATGACCGAAATTTGTTATTTTTTTGCAACCGATCGCCGAAATTTTAGATTTTTTCCCCGTCTGATCAACAAAATTAAAGATTTTTCCGAACCCGATCGCCGAAATTCATCATTTTTCCACACACGATCGCCGAAATTTATTATTTTTCCACGCCCGATCGCCGAAATTCTCGAATTTTTCGCGTCCGATCAACAAAATTCAAGATTTTTCTGCACCCGATTGCCGAAATTCATCATTTTTCCACACCCAATCACCGAAATTCTTGAATTTTTTGCGTCCGATCAACGAGTTTCGTGATTTCTTTGCATCTGATCAATAAACTTCGTGATTTTCCCTGCACCCGATTGTCAAAATTTATGATTTTTCCGCACCTGATCGCCAAAATTAATAATTTTTCCTAGTCAGATCGACAAAATTCAAGATTTTTCCGCTCCCGATCGCCGAAATGCATGATTTTTCTGCACCCGATGACCGAAATTTGTTATTTTTTTGCAACCGATCGCCGAAATTTTTGATTTTTTTCCCGTCTGATCAACGAAATTCAAGATTTTTCCGAACCCGATCGCCGAAATTCATCATTTTTCCACACACGATCGTCGAAATATATTATTTTTCCACGCCCAATCGCCGAAATTCTGGAATTTTTCGCGTCCGATCAACAAAATTCAAGATTTTTCTGCACCCAATCGCCAAAATTCATCATTTTTTCACACCCGATCGCCGAAATTTTGAATTTTTCCGCACCCGATCGCCAAAATTAATGATTTTTCCTAGTCAGATCGACAAATTCAAGATTTTTCCGCTCCTGATCGCCGAAATTCATGATTTTTCTGCACCCGATCACCAAAATTTATGATTTTTCGCGTCTGATCGATGTCTGATCGTATGATCGCGTCTGATCGATGAACTTCGTGATTTTCCCTGCACCCGATTGTCAAAATTTATGATTTTTCCGCACCTGATCGCCAAAATTAATGATTTTTCATAGTCAGATCGACAAAATTCAAGATTTTTCCGCTCCCGATCGCCGAAATTCATGATTTTTCCGCACTCGATCACCAAAATTTATGATTTTTCCAAAATTATGATTTTTGATGCGCCCGATAAGCGGGCTTCGTGATTTTTTTCTTGCCTGATTGATGAGCTTTGTGATTTTTCCTCACCGATCGTCAAAATTCATAATTTTTTTGCAGCCGATCACCAAAATTAATGATTTTTCCGCGTCAGATCGACTAAATTTAGGACTTTACGCACCCGATCGCCGAAATTTATGATTTTTCCTCACTGACTGCCAAAATTCTTGATTTTTGTCGCGTCCGATCGACGAGCTTCGTGATTATTTCGCGTCCGATCGACGATCTTCGTGATTTTTCCACTCCCGATCGCCGGAATTAATGATTTTTCCGCATCCAATTGACGAAACTTGTGATTTGTCTGCACACGATCGCTGAAATTTGGGATTTTTACGCATCCGGATGATGGAAATTTATGATTTTTACGCTCCCGAATGATGGAAATTCATGATTTTTACGCTCCCGAATGATGGAAATTCATGATTTTTATGCTCCCGAATGATGGAAATTCATGATTTTTACGCTCCCGAATGATGGAAATTCATGATTTTTATGCTCCCGAATGATGGAAATTCATGATTTTTATGCTCCCGAATGATGGAAATTCATGATTTTTATGCTCCCGAATGATGGAAATTCATGATTTTTACGCTTCCGAATGAGTAAATTTGCAAATTTTTCCGATCTTAATTGATGAAATACACATTTTCTGAATTTCTGAAGATGTTAGCCACTTTTGGTCCGCTGGCTAGAGGTTGTCCATGTGTAATGTATCTTGTTGTGGGTTATTACTTAGTGTATAAACATACCTATTTTATTATTGTCAGATCTTAATTCTAGACAAATATATATTTTTTAAAGGATACTTATGTAGTTACCTACACAAATACCTAAGCTTAGTGAGACTTATGTAGTTAGCTACATAAGCATGTTGTGTATAACTTTGCTGTTAACTTATTTTAAAACTTAGATTGGAAATTAGTATTTTAAGTTTATTCAAAGCAATATATTAAATATATATAATATATAAAGTAAAATATTTTTATTTAGTACACAAATTACTTTACTTAAACTAATTATATATTTTTTAAATTAAATATTCAGTGACATAAATGTACTTACTGGCTACTAAAGAGATTATTCTCACTCGCCACTCACTGGCTACTAAAAAAAATCAACCTACCGGCCAGTGGCTACTAAGCAAAATTCCTTATTTTCACCTTTATACCTTAGCTCTTCGCTTTTTGCTTTATCTTAATTTCCGTGAACGTTTTGTGCACGGGGAAGTTGTTTTTAATCCTTTTTGTTGAAGCTGCGAGGCATTAGATTTGTTATAGTGGTTTTTAAATAGAAGTCCTTTTCTCTGTTCTTATCATGTAGTTTTATAAAGATGTTTTCACCTAAAGTATATCAACGAATCACTTTTAAACATGCTTCTACTTTTATCTGCTTATTGTGTTTCCTGAGCCCATGCCATTGCATATTTTTATCTTTGATTTACGGCCGAAGTTTTGATGCTTCTTATTGTGAGGAAGGAAGCAGTTTCAGGCCTGTTATAAAGAACTTTCTTTTAGCAATGTCAAATGAACATACAATATTCCTGTGATGCTCAGGACCTACATAACTAGATATAAGATGCTTTACGTTTTTAAAAGATCGTTGCATATCTATTCAGAATATTGTTTATTTAATTTATAGTTGGCTCTGGATATCAACCTATTCATTCATTTGACATGGTCATGAAATCTCAGGGGGGATTTTGTTAAAGTATTGTTAAGTTCTTTTTCTTACTTTATCAAATATGTTAAATTGTTTTTCTGTTAAATATCATTTGAATTTTATTACTACTTAATATAATTTAAATAAGTATAATTATTTGTTCTCATTTTATCACCAAACGATTTACTTCATTTGTTTATAGCTTAAAATTACACTGGTTTACAAATTTAAACATTTTTTATATACTTTTGACGAAACACCTATTTTCTTATTATACTTCCTCTTACTAATGAAAGACGGTATTTGAAAAAAATCTATCACGTCACATTTTAAAATTTTTTACATTTTTCAATTATTAACATTTTTAATTCTATAATATATCGATCACGTCACATTCAACCTACCCGCATTGTCAACTTGGATTCTATATTCTGTTTTCTTGTGTTTTTGTGAACTAAAATGATTTTGTTTTTGATAAAATGTCTAATAAAGTGTGTAAATTAAGTTCTGGTCATTTTTGCTACGTTTGTGTTAACAATTTATATTCACAAAAAAAGAAAGACTAATATCGGAATGTCTTAAAACAGCATATTTGCATTATTTTAGATTCTCAGCGAGTAATCAAGAAAAAAGTGGGTTTCACATGTTTTTTGTGAAAGCTGTAGGTTTACTCTTATATGCTGAGCTACGGGAGAAAAAAGGTATCTTCAATTTGGATCACCAATGCTGTAGAGAGAACCTTCAAATCACGAAAATAACTGTTATTTTTGTTTGACAAAAACTGCAGGCTTTAATTCATAAAATAGACATAAAATTCAATATCCTGACATTCCATCAGTCTCAAAACCGATATCACATTCGGAAACTCTGCCACATCCCGTATGTCCATGTATGTCAAGTGCGAGTTGCCAAGATAGTAACGATCTGTTTATGGAGGATGAAAATGATGACGAGTTCATAATCGAAGATGATAAAACGCCACACTTAATAAACCAAAATGAGTTCAACGACCTTGTGCGAGACTTGCTACTATCTAGACCTAAGGCAGAGAATTCTTGCCTCTTGTCTACAATCGTGGAACTTATTGACACCAAATACCAAAGTAACTTATTACCAAAATCGAAGTCAAATTTTCAGCAGTTATTTCACCAAAAAGAATGATAATATTATTGTTTTATTAAAAAACTATCATGCAATGGGTGTGAACATGTCTCTGAAAATACTTTTTCTTGATTCACATCTGGATTCTATTCCTGAAAACTTGGGTGCCGTGAGTGAGGAACAGGGAGAGCGTTTTAACCAAGACCATAAACTTTTTAAAGACAGACTACAAAGGTTTTCGGGAAGAAAGTATGTTAGGGGACTGCTGCTGGTATATTTTAAGAGAAACAGATTAAGAAAATTATAAAAAGAAGAGTAAAATCAATCATTTCTAATTTTTTCTTTTAAAATTTCATGTTATTATGTTTTTTGAGTATTTAATAAATATTTTTTAAACTAGTTGTGACAGATTTTTTACAATAATTTTCCCGTACTCAGTGCACTAAAATCTATGAAAAAATACACATTTCGGCAAAAGTATAAAAACTGTGTAAACCAGTGTTATCTTTCAGGTTTACATTTTTGATAAATATATATTAAACTCTGATAAATTTAACTTTACTTTACTTTCAATGTGTCAGAAACTCCAGCCCTGTTTTTACTGCATTTAATTTCAACTCTGCTAGTTAATTAAATTAACCTTAACATATATCTCCTCTCATCACGGTTATGGGCCTAATGTTCCCTGATCTCTTGTGCATTCAGTAGTAATATATAATCCTTTAAATTAGTAAAATATAGTTTTTAAATTTTAATTTTGACTCTAACAGGTCTGGCATTCTTTTGTTGTTGTGGTGATTTTTTTTTCTACCCTTATCACATATTAATGAACATTAGCGACGGGAGAGACCATTATTTACAGCTAGTGATTTATTATTATATACTCTAAAAGTATCAAATATAAATTGTTTTCTTTTAAAGTTAAATAAAAATTTATTTTAAATTCAAATTTTTAATAATTTTATTTAAAATTTTTTTTGAGGAGTTTAAAATAATGACATTTTTTATTTGTTTATTTGAGATTCATGACCCACAAATTTAGAAATTTGAAAGTTCAATTGACCTTTTTGGTTTGAAAAGTGAAGAAAAAGAGGGTACTTGGAAACTGTATCTGAAATGGTTTAAAGGTTTTTAAGGGCTTTCAAAGATTCTACATGTTTTTGACACTTCAATAAACGTCATGTTTGTGCTGAAGGTCACGCCTCTCTTCACGTTTTTGCTGGAAGTGCTTCGTCTAAAGATTTTGAAAGGTTGTGTTTTCAGTGCTATGATCGTCAGTGGCAGTGGTCGCATGTTTGGGCCCTGCATTTAAAGTTTTTGGGCTTTGTGAAACAATCTGGTTTTAAATGTTCTTTTGAAAAAGGACTGTGCTCTTTATACAGTTGAACTTAAGGTTCCTGTTAGGGATGAACCGGATATTGATTTTGCCGGATATCGGATTTCGGATATCCGAAGCTCTTTGCCTTCCGGATATCGGATATCCGGCCGGATATCCGGCACTAGATATGCTGCTTTTAGTTATGGTGTATGCTTATTTATTTCTTTATATAATGTCATCTCAGAACAATAAATTACAAACATGTTTCACACATCATTAAAACATTTTAAATATATTGAAATATAATTTACAAAAACTATATCTCTTTTAATAATGTTTCATAAAAAATGTAATTTAAACATTAAAATATTCTGTTTATTTGTACAATGCTGTCAGAAGTAAACAAATTTTTTTTAACCATAACACATTTATTAATATACCTATAATTGTAGAGTATTTTCACAAATAAATACACTCTTTATTTAAGCATGAAATATCTACTAATATGGTTGAAGAGTTATTTTCTTCAAATATAGGTTTAGTTGATGCTTTTTTTCTGTTTTAATTATTTAATAGTGTTTTACTTTAAGTCACATTTAGTTTTATTTTAAGGGTCTGGGTTTATTTTAAGGCTCTAAAAGTTGAATTACTTTTAGAGATTTATCAGTAAAAAGAAAATTACTTTTAATTTTAAATATTTATAATGAAGTTATATTTTCCCTTGTAGTTTTATACAGGTATGAAACAGAATTTCAAGTTATGCATTAAAATTCCTTTATTAAAAACTAGCTGACCCACCCGGCATTGTCCGGGCTCATGATAATAACCTTAAACATTCTTCATTAACTCAAGTTTGAATGATTTTTTTTAAAGAAGCTGTACCAAGGGCCCCAAGAAGGAGATTGATATTCAAAATTAGTTGTAGCTGAGATAGGAGAAATTTTTTTTGTCTTTCAAGGCACAAAAAAGTCAAGGGCTCCAGACCGGGAAGCAGGGTCCTATGTAAGTGGAATGTAGAAATGAGGGAATAACTAAATAAACAAAAGGACCCCCCAAAATGGAGAAGATCGAATTAAAAAGGGGCACGTTATTAGCAATTTAGCGATAAAAACTTCAAGGGGCCTTGTACTTGGCCCCAGGGAGCTACGGTCATAACTGGAATGTAGAAATGGGAGAATAACTAAATGGAGAATTGAACCCTAGAAATAAAGAAGATCCGATAAACAAGGGGCAACTTATTAACAATTTATGGCACAAAAACTTAAAGGGTGCCTGGGAATTTGTTTTGTTGTTCATGTAGTCATAGTAGCTGGAAGTCCTAAGAAGTTGTTAGAGAAAAAAAAAAGCTGGAAATCATGTGTCAAATATGACAAAATAAAATTTTAGAGAAATTCTCCGAAAATTGGGCCCTAGGAACCAATAAAATTATGAGGGTAGTGGGCCTAGAGAGAGGTGTCCAAGACTCACCTTTAAAGTTATCGTACATACTCGCGTATAAGTCGACTCCCAAATTCAAGATGAAAACCTGTTTAATTCAGGGTGGTTTTCTACGCCTTATTTCACCTCATTTATTTCTAAATAATTTAAGGCGCGAAGAAAACTACTGCAAAATATTGGTATTAAACCTGTTTTAATGTCGAATTTGGGGGTTGGCTTATACGCGACTATATACAGTATGCATTGAGAGGGTAACACAATTGGGGGGAAGGGTAAAAACGCATGGCATATAAGTTCAAGGGACCCCGGGTTCTAACTGGAATGTATAAATAGGGAATAACTAAATGGGAAAAAGCCCCAAAAACGAAGAAGATCGAATTCAAAGGAGGCAAGTTAGGGAACAAAAACTTCAACAGGACCCCCCCCCCCCCCATACCGGGCTCCAGCAGGCCAGGGTCTTAACTAGAATGTAGAAATGGGGGAATAAAAAAATGGAGATAGGACCCCAAAAACAAAAAAGATTGGATAAAAAGGGGGCAAGTTATTAACAATTAAAGGCACAAAAACGTAAAGGGACCCAGGTCACAAAAAATTAAGTCTGATCCTCAGGTGCATCAGGACCTGCCGTAGACTATCCTCACCCAAATTTTCAAACTCCTATGTGCGGTAGATTTTGGTAGCCGTCACACACACACAGAGCAAAACTTTCTTTTATTAGTAGATAATAAGTATAAAGTTTTTTTAACATACAGGTTAAAAAATAAAAATAGGTCTGTTTAATTGTTTAACCTAAAAGTAAGAAAGAAAATTAATTAAGTCATACTTTAATAAACGACTTCATATTTTATTTTACAATCTGACAGTAAAGGAACAATTTTCTAAAAGATGTAAACGTAAATTCTTAAATTTATTATAGAGTTCAAATATCTATATTAGGAAAGCTGACTATTCTCTAAACTTTTGAGAGTTAGAACCTTTTACTCGTGGATAAGGAACTTACAATTATATTTCATATTTTGCATTATAAACAAAAGTCACTTTTATCAAGGATGTTTAAATACAATTTGTCATCATATCCTATGCATATTATTGATAGAACTTATGTAATAGAGAACCGGATATCCGGCAGAGAAGTCGGATATCCGGTGATTGTGATTCGGATATCCGATGATATTTCGGATATTGAAAAATCTGCCGGATATCGGATATTTACCGGATATCCGTTGCATCCCTAGTTCCTGTGAAAGTAAATATATCGCCAAATGACTTGATGCTTCCGCTCCTCAAGGACCTTTTTCCGGTGTTTTTAAAGGTCCTGGTGCTTTTTTGAAGAATGTGCTTCTTTTGGAATTGGATCGTATGTTGTTTATACAGATCACATTACAAAGTTTAAAGTTGTTCCATCATTTAAATTTACTACTGTTTTTGTATCTGTGATATTTTTAAATATATATTTAATGTATTTTTAGAAATTTTTATCTATGCCGTTTTTAATATATATATTTTTTAAATCTTCATAATTTTCATGTCTTAAGCATAACATATACAGCAGCCTTAGTTTATACCTTTTTTAGTTATGTTATACAGCTTGAAATTAAAACTCAACTAATTTTTGCTCACTTTTAGAAGTATTTTTAATTCTTGAGTATCAGTATACTCTGTGAAACTTCAATTGTTTTTTTTATATAAATAAATAAATATATATATATATATATATATATATATATATATACAGTGGAACTCGGTTATAACGACACTGCTTTTAACAACACCTTGGTTATAACGTCAACAAACCGCTAGTCCCGGCAGATACCCATAAGAAATAACGTTAAACAACCGTGCTTTTAACGTCATGATAAAAATGATAACCTCGGTTTTAACGTCATATTATTCGTGCTTTTCTTCTTGAAAATTCCAAGTTAGTATCTTTTCTGGAGTGAAATTTTAAGGAGTGGAGATGAAAGAAAGTCATATAAGCACTATAGAATTGTCGAGTGAAGCTAGAATGTTTCTCGAGGTGCATTGTGAGCGATTGCCCACTATTGTAAACCTGGGAAATCACACCTCTCCCTCCCCCTGTTCCTGGAATGACTGGCCTTTAATCGAGAGGTGTCTGTCGTCAGTGAAGCTGTATGTCTGCATGTTTTAGGAAATGCATTTTTGTTTCACGATGGCCGTAAACCGTAAAAGAAAAGTTTTGAGTTTATATGATAAAATGAAAGTAATAACGGAGCTAGAAAAGAAAAGAAAGAAAGCTGATATCTGCCGCGAATTTGGTTTAGTTAATTCAACAGTATGTACCATATGGAAAGACCGACAAAAAATTATGGATGCTTTTCAACAAAATGGGTCTACTATAAAAAAAATTCGCAAGCCCATTCGACAAGATCTGGACGAAGCATTATTGAAATGGTTCACACAGCAGCGAACCGCAAACATTCCGATTAATGGTCCTCTTCTTGCGGCAAAAGCGGAAGAATTAGCAAAACTTTTGAAGGATGAAGAATTTTCGTGTTCCAGTAGCTGGATAGATCGTTTCAAGGCGCGCCACAATATCGTGTTTTTAAAAATATCTGTAGAGGCCAAGAGTGTCAACAAAGAAACTGTGGAGGAGTGGCTGAAAATCTGGGTGAAACTTCGCGAAGGGTATGCAGACCAGGAAATATTTAATGCCGATGAAACTGGTCTATTTTTTCGTTTAACTCCAGACCAAACTTTAAAATTTAAAGGGAAAAAATGTATTGGCGGAAAGCTGTCGAAGGATCGCCTAACAGCATGTGCAAATATGGACGGCACTGAAAAACGAATGTTAACTGTTATTGGTAAAAGCAAGAAACCTAGGTGCTTTAAAAATGTTAAGCATCTTCCCGTTCACTATCTGGCGAACCAGAGAGCTTGGATGACGTCTGATTTGTTCGAGTCAGAGATGCTACGCTGGGATCGCGAGTTGCTGGAAAAAAAATAAAAAAGTGCTTCTCCTACTAGACAATTGCCCAGCACATCCCAAAATCGACACATTACAGAAGATCAAACTAGTGTTTCTACCTCCAAATAGCACCAGCCTGTTACAGCCTTTGGACCAAGGTGTTATTCGCAGTTTAAAATGCAAGTATCGAGCGCAAGTTCTAGCCAAATTTATAGAATGTGTTGAAAAAAAGAAAGATTGTGTAATCAGCGTACTGGATGCCGTTTGTATTTTAAGCAAAGCCTGGTGTCAAGTGAATCCTCAGACAATAAGAAACTGTTTCCGGCATGCAGGGTTTATTTCTGAAGAGGAAGGATCAACCGAATGTAATGAATTATCCCTGAAAAAATGGCGCAACAAATTAGAACCAGGAAATAAAATGGTTGAGCAAAATGACATCGATGCATTCGAGACAGTAGACAAAAATTTGCAAACTACTGAAGTTTTATCAGAATCTGAGATAATTCAAGAAATAAAACATCGCTACGATCAAGAAATTAGCGACACAGACGATGATGATGCTAATCCCGAAGACCCTGACAACGTACCTGAAATACCAACAGCTGCAGACGCTTTGAACGCTATAAAAATTGTATCACGGTTTTACGAAACCCGAGAAAGTAATGAACAAATAATAAACAAAATTGCAGACATTGAAAGCAATTTGGAAGAAATTTATTGTTCCACTAGATTTAAACAATCGAAAATTACAAACTTTTTCTCGTCGTCATAAAGTTCCATTGATGAGGATTAAGTGTTGTAATTTAGTGTAATAAATGCTCTTACATCATACAGGTACGTTATTTTTTTTATTATTTCCGTGTATGTAATCTCTAAAAATAACCTCGTATATAACGTCACCTTGGGTATAACGTCATAAATCTCGCAGTCCCCCCCCCCCCCCCCCGATGTCGTTATAACCAAGGTTGACTGTATATATTTTTCTAACTGCTAACTGTGTTTTTTTACTGTTTAAAAATAGAATATTTTTATTTAAAATTTCTGTTTTGTTCTCACTGTTAATGGCTTTAGTTTTTTTTTTTTTTTTTTGTTTTTTGTTACTTCTGAAAATTTTTGAAGAAATGTTTAATATTGAAGTATTGAGAGGACAAGTAATGATTCTGTGAAATGGTAACTCTGGATAAATTTATGCAATTTTTCATGTTTGTAACTACAATAAATGAATTTACTTTGAAAAGTAATTTTAATCCTTTCTAATAATGCATTCATTACAAGCAGTTTCCTCAACTTATAATACGTTTTTATCTTTCCAAATTTTAGAATTGACTATCTAATGGTTGATGAATTGCCTTGAAGTTAATTCAAGATGGTTGGATAAGTTAGTCCTTTTTTAAGAAAGGATGAGGAAATAAAACTGGTTGCTGTTAGCAATTTTGAGCATTAACTTGTTTATGAAAAAGAGGATGCTGTCTTCGAAAATGGTTTTTAAATTATGGAGGACCAGTTCTTGTTTGAAAATTTTTCTTTGGGCAAACATATTTTAGGCATAGTTTTGAACAAGACAGTTATTTATTCTTGTTGTTAGTGAGGGAGGAAAGTTTTTATAGCTGCTGGCAGTTTGGCGCCGCTGTTGATGGTTATGCTTATGTGTTTATGATATGATGGCATGACTAGAGGTTCTGTTGAAGGAAATCATAGGACTATCTTTATCATTTGAAAAATATAATGACTTCTCTTCTCAATCTTTAAGACTTCTTATTGGTGTCTGCATGCTGTCAGTAATATGCTACTTTTTATTCTTTTCGCAGTTCAGATGTTAGGGTTCCATATTTATGCAAATGCAATGCATGTATTTTTTTTAAGTATAAGTTTTATAAAGTCTTTCATATTCGTGTCTATGTTTTTATGTGTTGAGAGAATGTAGGCTTGAAAGCTTAGGATCCTGAGTAAAAGGCAAAGTTATGAAATTTTAGTTTGAATAATCTGTATGAATAATCCAATATGTAAATAAAAATATGAATGGGTATGAATGGGAAGCAAATGAAGGTTTTTTTTTTTTTTTTTTTTTTTTTTTAGAGTGAATGCTATGTGACAATATAGTTTTGTTTTTTTTTATTACTCAGTTACTTAGACATATAGATGGCTTAAACTTTTGACTCCTGTTATTTTTTTTTCTTGGTTTATTTAATATAATTAAAGTTTTCTTTATTTTAAATTCAGTATGTGAGGTTTTGTGGAGGCCCGGTTACTGAAATTTTATATATATATATTTTTAAGTTTAATTTTTTTTTATGTTAGTTTATACTTAACTTGGGGATTTCTTAATCATCTTCATCATAACATCTTCTGTGTAAGTCTTCGGCGCCAACTCCTTGCATCCTTTTAGAAATTCCTGAAAATTGTTTATGTTTTTTTTTTTTTTTTAATATGTGTTAAATAAGTTTGTTTCTTTAAAGTTTAACATTTAACTTGGTGAGGTCATCCTTTACTCTATTTTTTGAGTTAACCACGAACCTAACTACCTTGCTAAACGGGTTTTGGCAGTTTGATATACAGGGAGTCATTTACATTTTTTTAAAATTAATTTGACAATGTTTATGCAACAGTTTTTTAAAATTACCTTTACATAATGATATATTGAAATCTGAAATGTTTTTAAATGTTAAATTTTATACTGGACTTTGACATCTGCCTTTAATAAATTATTTTTTAATATAGTTATTCTGTTATTAGATACTAGTAGACTATTTGTGTCTACTACTTGTAGACTAATGTATTCCATAATTATATTAAAATATGGATTCATCTTCTTTCACTTCAGGTTCTGGTTGAAGTGAAATGGGTTGACAAATTTTTTTGTCAGGTTCAGGTGGACATTAATTTTGGGTTCAGGTCGGGTTCAACCAGACTCATACAGGACTCTAATTGACATACCAAATTACTTTTTTAAGGATACATTTTAATATTAAGTGAACAACACATTTCTCATGATTATAGAAAAGTTTGTAATGTTAAAAATAGATTAACATTTGATATTAAAAATAGATTCATAAAAAAAGGGAAGACAAATCTTTAAATCAAAGATTATATATGATAACAGTTCTCAAAGTACATATGAAACACAATAAATTCTGGCTATTTATGTTTCCATAAAAATGCATAGGATATAATTAACAACAGTACAAATATTCCTTAAACTTAAACAAATAAAATCAATTTAAAAAAAATAAATTCGACATGCAAATGAGCTTTTATAGATATTTATAGATATATTACAGATATATTTTGTATAAATTCTTCACAAGGGAGAAAGTTTTAAAAAAATCCATAAAGCAACAAAAGTATTAAATAAAATGTATGAAACATAAAAAATAAATAATAAACAAACATTAGACAGTGCATTCAGATTAAAATGTGTTTACTATTAAAATGATATATGTAAACAATATACAAAGTTCCAGAGAAGTAATCAGATAGATTATTACTATATTTGAGAAATTATTTCTTGAAACATATTTTCAAAGATATTATGCATTTTCCAGCTGCACTATATTTTAGATATTACATGCATATATCCTTCCACCACTACCACAAAACACACATTTTGACAAATATTTAATGAGTACTTTTCGGTTAGCCGGGCGCCAGTGATATATATACATGTACAGGGCTTGACAAATGCGGTCGCCAGGTCGCCACTGGCTACCAAGTTTTTTGATCTGGCGAACAAGTTATTTAATATTACTGGGGGGGGGGGGATTTTTGTATCCCAACTCATGCACAGAAAACACCACCACTCTTTTCAGCTATAGCCAGCTAGTATATGTCACGTAATTAGAATGTAGGAGGAGAGGGTATATTTCAATAAAGCAGTAAGAAATAGTGTCAATCTAGCCTATTTGGCATCTAAAATGAGATACATTGCTAAAAAAGGCTCAAGTTTTTTTGTAAGTTTCAAATCCGATTTTTGTGTTTATATAAGCTGTCAACATATAAGTGATTATAATTTTTATAAGTTTCATCAGAAAACTCAGTTTAAATTATATTTCTAAATTATGTACTATTATAAACTATGTGACTAATAATTCAAAATTATGATTGTTATTATATTTTCTCAATTATTTCATAAAAAAGATTTGTGTTTTTTTTCAAAGCAATGACGGGGAAGGGGGTGATGGTAAATATGTTTTATTGGCGACTAGTATTTTTTTCTGGCTACCAGATTTTATCAAATTTGTAAAGCCTTGTACATGTATATATATACACACATATATCTATACACGTCTACATATACATGTATATACATACATATATATTATACACATACATGTATGAATAAAGATATATATATTTATAAATGTACATATATCACTGGTGCCCGGCTAACCGAAAAGTACCATTTAATGTTAAACTAAAGATATTATTTGAAATATTTAACCCCTTCATGACGAGCGTCCTTTACAGAATTTTTAATCTTTTACCACCGGTTTTTCAAAACAAAAATTTTCGCCTAATTGAATTGCAAATATGCTAGAATTCAATAAAGCAAAGCTTACAATAAAAAATAACTGGTGGGAATATAATTGAGGATTCTGAGCATCTTATGTGACATGTATACGTGTTGCTCGTCCCCAAGGGGTTAATGATTAAAATTAATTAATAAAATTAACAATTACAATTAATTACACAAATTTAAAAGTCTCTTTGAGTTTATGAATTTTTTTTATCGAAACACCATCAACATCCATTATTGCAGTTTCTGGATTAAGTTGTAATACTATTTCATAAGTTTTTAAAATAATTTTTTTTCTCTCTTAGCTTCTTCTAATGTTTAATCTTTTTCTTTTTTTTTGGGTGGGGGGGGGGGGGATGACCTAATTTTTTTTTGTTTTATTTATCTATTCTACATACACAAATACTGATAAAAATAAATTTTAAAAAACTGTGTTTTCTTTTATACCAAAGCAAAGATTGTAACTTTGGCAATGATTGACTTTTGGCTGGCACCAACACATTATAAAAGCTGCCAATAAGCATGTGGTTTTATTTATATTCTGTCTATCTCAATTGTGAACATACTATAGCAGGGGTGATTGTGTTCCGGTATTTTGAACACCACTAAATTTATCTAGCAATATTCTTATTATATCATCGCAGAATTCATCGATTAAAGAAGAAAAAGATTGCTATATAAATTTTGTGGTGTACAAAATACCGGAACACAATCACCCCTGCTATAGACACTCGCATATCTTAAGACAAGTTAGACTATAGTATAACAGATTGCTATTAGTGAATGAATCTCATTTAGGATTGCATATTACAGGGGCGAGAACAATCAAACTGCAAAGAAAAAAAAAGGAAAGTTTTTAACCCTCTCCATATCTAGAAATTATCCCTACACCTAAATATCCAGTATTTTAAAAAATCCACTCCAATAAAAATTCAATAAAAAACAATTAAAATTCAAAATTTATAAATCATTCCAATGAAAAATATTTTATCTATAATTTTTGTAAAAGTATGTTTACAATGTCGAGATAAAATGCACATGATTGGCTGAAATTTATTATCTATAAATGAAAATGTTAATTTTTTTTTCTGTTTTATGAAGTACTAGCAGGCCCACTCGATGTTGACTAGGCCTAGGATAATAATCTTAAATATAATTAAAGTTACCTTAATATTTCACAGGATTACACTAAATCAGTGCTTCTCAATTTTTCTATCTTACAGCACACATAAATAAAGTCATGGTCAAACTTTCTTGGTACACTAAAATAATGATAACGAAAAAAAATTATGAAAAGAAAGAATGTAAGTCATTTCTAGTTTATTTATTAACACACACAAATATGGTCTATCAGAGTCAAAAAAGGACAAAATAATTTATTATAATTCAAGTTCTTCTTAATTATCCCATCGACCATTTTTGATAAAACAAAACTATCGCCAAGCTCTTCTCCAAATTATAATGAGCAATAAAGAAACGATAGAATGTTGCCATTGGACTCTTAAAAGTAATAATAATAATTCGGAAAAGCCCCACTCACTAATGTGTCTGCAATCTGTAACTTTAAACAAGAAAATTTACAATATATTAGTGGAAACAAAAAAATATATATATATTCAATATTTATATTTTTACATTTTTTTCTTAATTATCCTGGTGGATAAATGTTTGTGACGTCAGTTGAAACTGATCTATTGTACGTAACTAAGCATCGCAACATTTTATCAGTGCTTTCTCTCTTTTAATATCATGGCACCACAGTTTAAAGACATAATTGTTACTTTTATTAACGAAATAACTAATAAATCCGTAAAACATCATTAAATATACAGATAAATGACAAATAAAAAATCACTTGATGGCATAACAAACACGTGCAATGAATTTGGCGTCAAGTGAATATGATGCCATGATCATGCATTTTGGGCATTAAATTCTATAATTTGGCGATAGTTTTTTTTTTATGAAAAGTGGTTGTTAGGAATGGGATAATGAAGAAGTACCATAATTTATAATAAAAAGAATGTTTTAAAAAATCTTAAAGTTATTTTACACTAACTTTTATGTTTACTAAATTTATGTTTCAAAAGATGTTAGAATTCATATAAACTTATATGCACTAACTTCAAAAGAGATATGTGAGCTCAACTTTTTTTTTCTTTGATTTTTTATTTTTATTTTTTTGACAGATAGAATTCTCGAATAGTACCTTAATAATTTTCTAACAGTCATTTCTAGTGCATTCTATATTGTAAACCTTTTCCTTTAGAAGGCATGATTTTCTCAAAAAAAATAAATTTATCTGAAGATTTGAGACCATTTTCTAGATTCTCTTGCATATCCTTATAAAGAATATACAGTCAGAGAAATGAAACTTCCAAATAATGTAATTTTATGATACTCAACCTCATTTTGAAGTAAATTGCATGATATGAAATGTTGAATATTAAAGTATCAATATTTCTGTTAGTTATTAAAAAATTGATACAACCCCACTTAAAATTTCACAACACACTTCATGTCCTTTAATAGTGCAACACAGCACCATGGCACACCAGTTAAGAACCCCATTGCTTTATATATATGTCTCACACACAGCGAATATAAAAAAAAAGTTCCCAAGTTCCCAGCCACAAGGTCAGTTGCATTACCATAGTAGTGGTTTTTAACGATAAAAAGGCTTTGTTTAGGAAACCAACATTGGAACTTTTTCCTTTCTTCCTTCACTAAGTTCCAAAAGAAAAAAAATTATGCCAATACTTTCTTTAAAAATTTATTTAAAAAATGTATTTCATATATATATGTATATATTAATTCATTAACAACAGTCTGCTCCATACAGGGATATAAAATATCATATTGGATGGATAAAGTACCAAATAGACATCATATGATAAAAAGCAAATTTCTGATTTTCAGTAAATGCAGAATTTATTTTTTAATTTAAAAAAAAAATCACCATATGAATTTTGAATAAACTTTAATGTAAAGAGAACAAAATTTACTTTTTTAGTCTAAGATTGAATTTGGATTAACTTTAAGAGTGGCTCAAAATCATCGGCAAATTCTGAGAAAAATACATTCAATAAAAAAAAAAAAAAAACACTATAATATGAAATCTGAGGTTCAGATGCACTCAGATGCCTTCCTTATCCAAACTTGTAGACCTCTACATGTGTTAGATTTCCCTTGCTGTCATGCCCAGACACATCTTTCTTTTATTAGTATAGATTACAAAAATGCTGCTTTAAACTGTCAAAGAGTATCTGTCATAATAGTGATGACAGCAATGCTTAAGTTGAGTAATTGGAAGAAAAAATACTTTAAATGATGCAACCAACACACACACACACACACACACACACACACACAAATGCCATTTTAAAATCATTTAATCCAGAAAATAAGGAATTTGCACTGCGAAAAGTAGTAAAATGTTTATTATTTTTTCAGAGATGCAACAAAAAACTACATCACTTACACTGTCTCTTAAAGACCGAAGGATAAACAATGCCTGTCATTTAAATTTTTCACATTTAATATTAAAGACTTTTAATATATTCTCTGGTCTGATAATGATTCCAAACAGGGCTTGGAGACCGCTGACCAGGCCCCTACCTACCGGGATTCGACCCAGTTTGACGGGTTTGAGTGCCTGGAGAGTGGGACGAAATTCGCCTGATCGCCTCATGGGGCGATCCACAATGACAAGTACCCAGTGTGACGTGAATTTCATTGATGATAGGAGGAATTATCAATTGCCGTAATAATATTATTATTTAATGGATGGAGGAATAAATCATAAAGTGAATTTTTAAATATTATTGCAGTTGTGAATTAATAAAAGGCAATAACCCTGCACAATTTGTGCATCTGTTCTGTAGGTCGAATTCTTTGAAGAGAATCACAACAAAACAATAAAATAAATAAAACATTCTTACTTGTTCTTTAAATAATAAACTCAGACCTTGAAATAAAAACTCCAATATATTTATTATCGTCTTGAGGAAGGAGGAAAGATGAGATGATAGAAGCAGCTGCACATCAAGGCTTTATAAAGTTCTGGCTCAAACATCATAAAAATTCAAAGAATCTTTAAAATATTCCTTCTGGCAAATCCATTAAGGATTGTAGAATTAATGCAGAATTAATTAAAATTAACTGGTAATTTAAACCTTTAAAATATTAATTTAAAATTTACAACAGCATTTTTAAAGAACATTAAAAACTTTGAAAGACGAGCGATCTCCATAAGAATCCAACGCAACGGCGAATTCTCGGATATGAGAGCCGGCACAGGCCAGCGGCCTCAGATCAGACCACGTTTTTCAATCAATTTACAGCATCATTTTTTATCAAAATTCTGTTTGAAAAATGCACTACATTAGTATTTATACCCATAATAGGGGTGCACAAATGTGAGAGCAAGATTAATTTAAACTAATTTGTTGATTATGAATTACGCGAAAATCAAAAGAGCAAATCAAAAACTCATTAACATTTAACAATTAAAAGAAGCCTTCTAAATTGTATTCGAAATACATGCCCCTTTCGCCTGCAGCGCCAAAATATTAAACAGCTCCCGAAATCACAGTGAACAAGCGTGGCGATGACGCATGCGCGCAACACACGAGTGAGGAGAAGCAAGAAAGACAAGACGTCACAGCCCAAGTTTTGCAGAGAAAACAACATTACTGATTCAACGAACGCAGAGCACGATGAGGGGGGGAGACTGTTGGAATAAAATTCCATACATGTCTACATTTTAGTCTTGTCACTTCATTTAAAACCTTCATCTAAATTCATTCATTTAATTCATTCATTAGAAGCTCTTAAGTTATTATCAGTTCTATATTTATTTCTAAGTTCTGGCTTACTTATACATATCTTATTTATTCCAATATTTAAATATCGTATTTAATATTTCATTTAGTTTACTTACCTTTAATATCTTTATAAATTATCTTGGCATATTCACTTTTAACTTTACACGGCATCTTTAAAAGCACACGTATCTTTGTTTACATTCTACCGGCTTTTCCTCCCGTACATGTCAGGTGTTACGATGTTCCGGAGTGACCTCCGCAGCTGTCAACAGATGGCGTGACCATCTGTTTTCTCCTTCGATTCGCTCTCTCTCGTCACGGCTGAGCACGTTTCATTTTCTCAATCTTTCGGGATGCCGGCAGTGACGTAATTCTCATTAAATATGGAAAGCCGTGTGATTGGAAGTTCATCTGGAAAGATACATTTATATACCGACTCTCGGTCATATCTCATGGGCTTTGCTTCGTTTAGTTTCAGCTTTTGCTGTGTCAGTGTGTTGTGGTAAGGCAATTCATTATGCTGTCTCTCAGTCACGGCTAATAACGATGAGAAGATTCGAGATGTCATGCTGCTTATTGATATTTTTAGTTTCTCACAGAAAGTAAAGATGTTCTGTTTAATAAAGTGTGACGGCTGGATAAAGTTTAGGTAAAGATGCATTTGTTTAAGTAAAGACATTTTAAGCATTTTCTATTCCGAAAGGATTAAGCCATGCCAGTGAAGCAGTTGGATAGCTGGGGAAGAATATGGCGGCCTGTCGATACTTTGCATCGGAACCCCGGCCGATAAATGCAACACGTTCAGCAGTTAATAGTTTGAGTTTAATGGTTAATATTTCGTGTTTAGTGTTCAGTTGTTTCAGTTTGTTTTATCAACGTAGTTTTTCCCTCTTCTTGTATTTTTAAACCGACTTATCATTCATCCTCTGAATATTATCAGATGGATTTCAGAAAGTCGCGCTCGTATATTTATATAGTGTTAAGGGAGGAGGTGAAACACACGGTGAAGTTATAGTAAGTTTATTTTCAATTAGTTTTTCTTGAGTTTGTTTTTATATTCATACAACTTTATTTAATTGATTTATTACTGGGTTAAGTTTCTTTAAATAAAATTTTTGTTTACGTATCTTCCCTCTTAAGTTTTAACATCTATTTTAAGTCTCTCGTTTCGTTTTCTGGCTTTAAAGAATCTGACAGATAATCCTGGTGTTACGGAACTCATCATGCTCCCTTGCTTTAGGTGAAGGTCTGTATGGTTCACCATGTTTGGTCAGCTTTGTTAGTTTCGGCATACTAGTGACGGTTACTGCGTGGTATGTCGGAAGTTTTTCATAAGGCAGAAGTTAAGTAGAAACGGAGATCAACGATCTTTTAAATTGGATCGTATTTTGAGAGAGGGAGAGATGTATAAAGTTTATATTAAAGTTAAGTTGTTTTAAAGTTATAATATGATCTTGAAGTATAAAGTTTTATTAATGTTAAATCTTTAAAGTAAATTGAATTTAAAAAGTAATTTCCTGTATGAAAAATATTGTTTATTAATAAGCTCCAGTTCATATTAAGTATATTTTTCTTTTGTTTAATTTGTTGAAATTGTATTTGTTTTTTTTAGTTTTTATTTAATAAACGTTAAGATTCTTTTAAAACAGTTGTGTTTATTTCAAGACACAGTTCACCTAGTTTATTCTTCAGCTTTTATCTCATGCATAATCTTGGCAGCCAATCGCCAGCATATATGCTTGATTTGCGTTTGCTAATCTGCTTCTTTTAAATTACTAGTAATTACTTATTCTAACAAGGTTATGGGCCTTGTGGTTGCCCTGTATTTTTAATCATGTAGAGTTTTGAAATTTCTTTATTTGCCTCATTTAATACCCATCTTTTGCGATGGGGAGGGGGGGGGGGGGCTACGGGGTGAATTTGTAGTGTCTGTCCTTCTTTCTAAAATTTTTTTTGATCTTACTAAAATTTTTTTTCTGAACGTGTTGCATTATAGTGAAGTTAGAAAGTGTTATTGAAAGGCCACTCTATCAAGTGTGAAATATGTGAAATTCAACGCTGCATCGTTTAGTGCTTCAAGTCATTTTAAAGATCATGAAAGATTATCATGATCAAGTCTGGAGCAGCTGTGTATGGTGTAGCATGAATCTCATCAGCAAATCTACAAAGTGAGTGATCTTTAGTGATAGGCTTGGGGCGCAGTGGTTCGTGACCTGGGCCAGTTTGTGTTAGTAGGCATCGAAATCGAGTCATCAAAACCCTGGTGTGACTGTTAAGTGTTGCATATTTTTAGAGAGATAACAAGTTTTGTTCTTCTCTTATGTGTTAAAAGGACTATGATTTTAATTTTGCATCGGCTTTTAAGGATTATCAAGATATGTTAAAATTGGGACTGTGCCAAAAAAGGACAATGAGAGACTGCCATATAGTGGTTCCTGTATACTCATGGACTGACTACATCTTCAATAGACTGTTAAATTATGATTTTTTTTTTTTTTTATCAAAGTTAATTTTATAAGTTGTTTTAATTAAAGTTAAATATATGGAGTTAAAGAGATTAAATTTATTGAAAGTTGTTAAAAATTGTGAATTTTTTTTTGAAATATTTGGAATTTTTTTTTTTTACTTGTTGATTTATTGAGATAAATTTAATATATGAAAATTGTTAAGGTTAATTGTTAAATAGATTATCTTTTGAATTTTTTTTATTCTTGTTCACAATAAATACCAAGTTTATAGTATTAAGATAATCTGGTTTTTAATTATATGTTTTTATCTATGTATATTTTTAACTATATTTTAATAAATTTACATGAAATTTGAATAAGGAAGGTGCAATATTTTTAAAGCTTATGGCTATTGTGTGGCTATATCATGGCTGTAGTTTTTGAAGGATATGGAGAGTGATTTTTAATGTTCTGATCAACCTCTTGATTAAGTGTTAATGATAGAAGAAAAAGGGTTTTTTTTTTCATACTTTGTTATGGTCCAGTTTACAGACGTCTGCCAGATAAAGTCCGTTATATTAAAATTACTGAAATTTTTAAATTTTTACAGGCTTAAATGTTTTAAGTTTATTTGAGATGTTTTTTTTTTTCTCTAGGCATCGGAGATATTGCTTTTGTTCATTGCATGCTAATTAATGTCGACTCACCGATTAATATATCATATGATGCCGAGCAGTTGTAGTTTTTCCTGGTTGTTATCTTTTGTTGCTCAGTTTGTGAGAGGGGGGCTATTCTTATATATATAGCTAGAAAAGGTTCTTAAATTGGTTTTTAAATATATAAAATTTGAAGCAGTAATTAAATGAAAGTAAATTTTAAATTTTTTTTCAGGATTTTAGTTTGAATCTATTAAGACTTATGCTTTCAATGAGTAGTTTCATATATATATATATTTAATGAACTAACTCTGAATATTGAGGCATGAGTTTTTACACAATTGTGTAATGAGGGGTTTAGGCTTGGAATCCTGATGTTTGTTGTAATAAATTGATAGACAGTTATTGTGACCTCCTCTGCTAGACATTTCTTATGTTTTTAGAAAAGGTGTTTGGTTTTGAGGTTGGTTAGTTGTTAAGAAGTATTTTGACATTTTTTTAGCTTAACTGAGGCTGTGATGGTCGCTGTAAATGGCTGTGATAATGTAGTGTAAGGTAGTATAAGGTTTCTCATTGTCTGTGTCAAGTTTGTCAATTACAATTTTTTTTTAATTTGTCATTGCTGGTTGATGGTTTGAGTTTTAATGTAGAGTTCTTATCTACCCTATATATATAAAATCCTAATGAAACGAATTTGTGAAACGATTTTATGAAACGAATTTATGAAACGATTTTATGAAACGACTGATTAAACGACTGATTATGTTTCAGGGCTATTTTTAATAAAATATTAAACGCTTGATGGTGAAATTAATACCAATTGTCCATAAAAATCCGCGGATGTCAAAACTGGTAATAGAATTTCGAAATTGGAATTAGTTTTCGAGATATTAATTTTTTTCTAATTTTAATGACATTTCTGTAATGATGGCAACTAATTACTCAGTTTTTTTGTGACAAAAAAGGGAAAAAAATTGAAAAGGATCCCGATAGGGATTATTGATTTCTTTTTATTCGTCATTTTCAAATTGAAATTGAATTTATCTTTTATTTAAATCGATAATGAAGACAAGATTGTGATTAAATTATGTTTTTCAGGAAAATTTGAGAAAAAAAATCACATTTCTATCGTCAGGATTCAATCGTCTGTCAGCATTTAATTTAATTTATAAACTGAAAATATTTTGAATAAATTCGTCCAAATGACGTCATTTATGTAAACGCAAAAGAAAGAGGGAAAAGGAATTAATAGTAATTATTATTTATTGATATCATTTTGTTATTTTTTTGTAAAATTTAATTAAACGAATTTATAAAATCACTAATTCGGATATTTGAAACGAATGTATAAAATAATAATTGCCCAACTGAACGGAAGGAGAATAAAATATCCTGCTTGGTTTTCTATCCTGCTGGGTTTTTTCCGACAAGCTTTTTAAAAAACGTCAAGACCCCTATAATAGAAAAGCATCAAAAGTTCATTGGGTTTGTTTTCATAATTTTTGACAACAAATCTATGTATATTAACGAATCTATCCCTTTTTCAAGCTCGAATTACGCCAAACCTAAAAGCAAAGGATCCTATACTGGAAAAGTACCCGATTTTCTTATGGACAATATTCAAGTGACATAACATGGTGTAAAATTACCGCGGATAGCAAATTTGTTTAAATATCTCATCAATTGATGCCGAATAAATGCAGGCATGCGTGCACAAAATATTTAATTAATTTTGTATGATAAATAAGTATTAGATAATTCTTATATACATATTAATTAAAATAAATAATTTACATATTTAAAACAACATGAAAATATGCTTGATGGTGCACTAAAATAGAGAGAAAATTAAAACCTGTCACTGAAAACGTCTATAACATAGTACTTTTCAATACCATGGTTCTTAATGTTATTCACAAGCAGATGGAATTTTTCTCATCCTTAAATGCAAAGGAAGAATAGAATAAGTAAAGTCCGAGAGGTAGCCACAATTTAAACCTAACCCTTTTATACAAGCTGGTTTTCAAGTTGTAATTGATTTTACTTATCAATCCCGAAAACAGTCGTCCGTTGTCGCAACAGCTGTGTATGAGGCCATGATAATAAAAAAATGCCCCATTAAAACGTTAGAAGCATGACAACCCAATTACAGATTTACCAATATTTAAAAAATAAAGCACGCTGCCATGTTTTTAGAGGCCTCGAAGTCTGAGCGGGGGTTGGCGAGCGTAGATCGCAGGGGGTAGGCCCCCTAGTATACTTATATATGCAAATTTAGCTTTTTAATGCATATATTATGATTTAGTGGACTTAGTATTTTTTATCGACCTCATCATAGCTGGTAATATAATTGAAAAATTAGAAATTTTTTTGGAATTGTGTTAGTGCTTCAGGGGGTAACTGATTATAAAAGGGTTGTTAATGGTTCTTGTGTTAAGGCGGCAACTACATGGGGGAAATTGGCTGATGTGTATAATGGACAAATTGCTGGGTATATTGGATTCATAGATGGCATATAAGGTCTAATGTAAGGTGAATCCATGTGTTTTCCTTTTAAGCTTAACTAGTTGAAGAGATTTATGAAGTAGTGAAACTCAGTCCTTCATGGTGGTTAAGCAATGGGAAAAAGTTAGCAATTTGTAATGCTTATTTTGATGCAACTGGCAATTTTTTTTTTGCTTAAGTCTCACTTAAGTTTAAAAGTGTAATTGATAGTGAGACAGTGAATCTTGGGTTTAGCTATAGAATTTTCTCCAATGGCCATTATTTTTAATGTGTAAGGTAATGTAGTTAGCCAATATAGAAGAGGATGATACAATTTTGAAGTCAGTATAGCGGTTCATGTTCTGTTTTCGGTTAATTATAGTTGGTTATGATTCAAGTATGAAGCAATAAGTATATTTGTAATGACATATCGGTTTTATTTGGATATCTGTGCTACCCATGTCTATGTCCTTGTTTAATGTGAATGAAAGGTATGAGTGTATGAAATCTCTGGGCCCGGAGTAATGAATGTATGTTTGAATATTTGATAGAATCTAAGTATGTATGTTATGTCATAGGGTTTTTAATTTTTTTTTTTTTTTGAAATTGTTATTGTATGAATCAGGACATGGATAAGTATCTTTTGACCAAATTGTTTTTATGAAATGCTATCAGCAAATAAAGAGTAAATGGTAGTATTGTAATATGAAGTTACCTTACCTGAAGTACAGATATATGTACAAAATATGCTGATTAATGTTGAATTATGATTATAATCAATATAAGCAATTTTTACAAAAATGAACTGTTTGTTGTTGGCTGAAAAGTTTAAGAATTGTTGTGAGCTGATGTAATTATTGTTGTTCAAGTCCTTATATTTATATATTGATGTATTGTAAGTCCTTATCCACAGGTGATGTCTATATGTGTATGTTATTATATGTATTAATTTTATTTTGTTTATATGTTGTATGTAATTGTGTTACAGATTTTTCTTTTAGTATGGACTGGAGCCCGCAGGTTTTTTTTTTAGGCATCTTGTAAGTTGGTATGTTAGATGCTGGTTGTGGGAGTTTGCCATGGATAGTTTTAGTTTTTTTTATAATTGTTAGGTTTTTATTAATGTAAGTTTTTATCAGAAGTTATGGATGATGAAGTATTAACCGCAGTGTCCTCTCAGTGCTATTCATATTTTTCGGCTGTATGTAAGGCGTTGATGGGAGTTCACCTATGTGGTATTTTTAGAAGTAACAAGAGGGGGGGCAAATGTTGGAATAAAATTCCATACATATCTACATTTTAGTCTTGTCACTTCATTTAAAACCTTCATCTAAATTCATTCATTAGAAGCTCTTAAGTTATTATCAGTTCTATATTTATTTCTAAGTTCTGGCTTACTAATACATATCTTATTTATTTCAATATTTAAATATCGTATTTAATATTTCATTTAATTTACTTACCTTTAATATCTTTATAAATTATCTTGGCATATTCACTTTTAACTTTACACGCATCTTTAAAAGCACACGTATCTTTGTTTACATTTTACCGGCTTTTCCTCCTGTACACGTCAGGTGTTACAATGTTCCGGAGCGACTCCGGCAGCTGTCAACAGATGGCGTGACCATCTGTTTTCTCCTTCGATTCACTCTCTCTCGTCACGGCTGAGCACATTTCGTTTTCTCGATCTTTCGGGATGCCGGCAGTGACGTAATTCTCATTAAATATGGAAAGCCGTGTGATTGGAAGTTCATCTGGAAAGATACGTTTATATACCAACTCTCGGTCATATCTCATCGGCTTCGCTTCGTTTAGTTTCAGCTTTTGCTATGTCAGTGTGTTGTGGTAAGGCAATTCATTATGCCGCCTCTCAGTCACGGCTAATAATGATGAGATGATTCGAGATGTCATGCTGCTTACTTTTTAATTGATATTTTTAGTTTCTCACAGAAAGTAAAGACGTTATGTTTAATAAAGTGTGACGGCCGGATAAAGTTTAGGTAAAGATGCATTTGTTTAAGTAAAGACATTTTAAGCATTTTCTATTCCGAAAGGATTAAGCCATGCCAGTGAAACAGTTTGATAGCTGGGGAAGAAAATGGCGGCCTGTCGATACTTTGCATCAGAAACCCGGCCGATAAATACAACACGTTCAGCAGTTAATAGTTTGAGTTTAATGGTTGATATTTCGTGTTTAGTGTTCAGTTGTTTCAGTTTGTTTTATCAACGTAGTTTTTCCCTCTTCTTGTATTTTTAAACCGATTTATCATTCATCCTCTGAATATTATCAGATGGATTTCAGAAAGTCGCGTTCGTATATTTATATAGTGTTAAGGGAGGAGGTGAAACACACAGTGAAGTTTTAGTAAGTTTGTTTTCAATTAGTTTTTCTTGAGTTTGTTTTTATATTCATACAACTTTATTTAATTGATTTATTACTGGGTTAAGTTTCTTTAAATAAAGTTTTTGTTTACATATCTTCCCTCTTAAGTTTTAACATCTATTTTAAGTCTCTCATTTCGTTTTCTGGCTTTAAAGAATCTGACAGATAATCCTGGTGTTACGGAACTCATCATGCTCCCTTGCTTTAGGTGAAGGTCCGTATGGTTCTCCATGTTTGGTCAGCTTTGTTAGTTTTGGCATACTAGTGACGGTTACTGTGTGGTATGTCGGAAGTTTTTCATAAGGCAGAAGTTAAGTAGAAACGATCTTTTAAATCAACGATCTTTTAAATTGGATCGTATTTTGAGAGAGGGAGAGATGTATAAAATTTATATTATCTTGTTTTTAAATTAAAGTTAAGTTGTTTTAAAGTTATAATATGATCTTGAAGTATAAAATTTTATTAATCTTAAATCTTTAAAGTAAATTGAATTTAAAAAGTAATTTCCTTTATGAAAAATATTGTTTATTAATAAGCTCCAGTTCATATTAAGTATATTTTTCTTTTGTTTAATTTGTTGAAATTGTATTTGTTTTTTTTAGTTTTTATTTCTGTTTTTATTTAATAAACGTTAAGATTCTTTTAAAACAGTTGTGTTTATTTCAAGACACAGTTCACCTAGTTTATTTTTCAGCTTTTATCTCATGCATAATCTTGGCAGCCAATCGCCAGCATATACGCTCCATTTGCGTTTGCTAATCTGCTTCTTTTAAATTACTAGTAATTACACTAGTAATTACTTATTCTAACAGAGACGTACCGCCATGTAAACCATCTGCACGGCGCGCACTGCCAATAAAATAGCTTTAAAAGAACGGCAAATAAACTGGAAAGGCTATAAAATACAGAAATACGTTGAGCTGAAAAATAAATAATTAAAATAATTAAGACTGTGATATATCTTTATCACACCCAGGTCGGCTGACCAATAAAGTCTGGATTTTACTTAATATTTTGTAATCGTCTGCAAGCGATAGTGATAGATTTAAAAAAAAAAAAAAAATCAAGCTTGAAATTTAATTTAAATACGATAAAAAATGAGTAAATTGTGATACAGTTTTCAAACAAATTGCATTTGAAAGTAGATTTTTTCCCTATCTAACAGTGTAAAAATTGAAAATGTGTGATGTTTAGAAATTAAAAAAAATTACAGTAGCAAAAATCCCAAAACCGAAATTTCATCATCAAGTGTTGCCATTCGCAAAATGACGTCAGCGTTACGTCGCACAGACACATTTGTCCTTTATAATATAGATATATTATATAGATAATATTTTGTGATGTATATGGCCAAGTTATAGTCATATATGACATATAAGATGTAAATAATTTATATATGATGTATATGGCACATATATGAAGCTTGTAATGATCTAAGCGAAATCATAGCTGTAACCTTGGCATAATCGTAATTGTGAGAAGAGAGCCACTATAACATGAAAGTACATAAAAGTCTGATTAGAGAGGACAGCAAGAATATAAAAAGCAGATTTCTAACATCTTTAGGTCCAGAATAAACTTTAAAAATACACAACATGTTAAATTTTTTTATGAAGTAGAGGGCTATAGAATTACACATAAATATTAGAGATTGAAAGAAAAAAATAAGCTTTTAGCTCTTATTATTTAACAAAAGCAATAAAGCATGTTTTTTTTTCCCCATAAAACAGATTGAACAGCATAATCCTCTTGTTTTGAATGTTGGTTGAAAATTCCAGTTCCTTGAGCAAAAGATTGAATTTGAGTTAGTTAAAGATTGAATTTGAGTTATTTATTAGTGCCAGGGATATGTGTAAGAAGAATGTGGGTCCTTTAAATGGAGCCTTCACAAATTACTTGATCTTAAAACAAGACACTTCAATTGAGTGTTATGTTTTTCATGACTCAAGTTTATTTTGTTAAAACAAGACCTTTACAAAACTCTTAACTTCGTATGTAGCTATGTATATAAATTTATGTACAGTCGGCCAAAGAAAAAAAAAAAGACAACACCCTACACCTTTTAATCACCAAATTGTCGTAGAAAAAAAAATAGCCATTTGATTGGAAATTATATCTTCTTTCAAAAAAAGGAAAAAGAGACTTAGGAAGCCATCTACATAGAGAAATTTTACTCTGAAATGGTCAAATCGAACACCCAAATTTCACATCATATTTGGATTTAAAGAAAATTTTATTCTAGACTATAAAACAGGAATTCATTTGGTGAAGTAGTTTAAGAATTATGGCAGATTTAAAGTTTTGAAAGCCTAAAGTAAAATTCATTTTTTAATAGTTGTAAAACAAACTGCAATGAGTGTAATTTTTTAAGCATAACACAAAAACTACTTGGAGGAATGAGTGGTAGTTTTGTATTGACATATTTGAAGCTTCTACAAAGCTTGCTTACTCTAAATGGTCGATGGGAAAATAAACAAATACAGATTATTTTAACTCAAACTTTTTGTGTAATGCAATATTCTTTAAAGCTATTAAATTAGTCAAATATTTCATGTAAATTATTTACAGTTTGATAAAGGTTCACGATCCCACACTTTATTTACTTAAAATCGGAAACTACAAAGAGTAGATCAATTAGTAACACAGAAATTAACTGTTTTCATAAATATAGTACAGATTACCAAAAATTAAAATGTTTGAAAAATATCACAATATCTATCTGTCCATATTAAAAAAAATTACCACCGTAGCCGCAGCCAATGAAGATTTTGTGCCTTGAAGTCTTTCAGGATTAATATCCAGAAAACTATTGCAAATAAAAATTTAAAAATTGGTGGTTTTATAAAGAAATGTTCGATAAACACGCTGAAGTACACAGTTTTTAAATCGAAGAATTATTTTAAGAGATATTTAATATTAAAGTTGGTCAAAATAATTTTCTTATAAAAGTTTTATAGAAACGAAAACTATGCACAGGAATTTAACCATAATTTGTAAGTATATAGTTGACAAGGTTGCAGTGTGCAGACTGCAATTATTTTTTCAATTTGACTCATTTTTTGAGGTTATATTTCAATTTTTTATTCAAAAATTTCATTATTTTGAAGAAGATTTACTTCATATTTCATAAAATCCATTATTTGAGTTGTTGCCAATTTGTAAAATAGCACACAAAATAATATTCCCTTTCAATTAAAAAATGTATTTACACATGACTATTAAAAACAGAAATAAAACTTTAAAATAATAATTAAATGATCACATGTTAAAAGCAGTAAATGTAGAAAATTACGTAATAAAAATATACTTGCACGTGAATATTAAAAAGAGAAATACGAGTAAGTAGGGGAATTTACATCACATTTAAAATGATCAAATAACAATATTTCCAAACAATTTCAATTAAAAATTATATTTACATGAGAGATCAATTTATTTCGACAAATCTTTTACCTACTATTGCAAATTTTAAAACGGCGTAAATAATAATATTTCCTTTCCAATGTTAAAATTCTTCTATTTGTTTATTTGGTGTTACAATTTAGCAATAGTTTTTTTTTTTTTTTTTAATGAAAATTGATTGACGGGGTAATGGAGAAGTATCAAAAGACAAATAAACGTTGAATTAAAAATTCCTCGATGAAATAATTAATATGTGTAATGCATCTGATGTCAACTGAATGTGACGCGACGCGACGCCACGATTATGCACGTTTGGGGTTAAATCATACATTTTGGCGACAGTTACAGTTGTAATCTGTTTCAACAGCAGTTGATTCGACCTTAAAATCCCTCAGTCAAAGGAAAATGAATGGAAACCCGGTTACAGCAGATTGCCACTGGTCGTTTAATTATAATACAATCTTCCATAATCGTTTTAGAGGTGATCAAATCAGTGTTTTTAAATCATGCGGTTTCAGAACGGGGGTTGATGAGCGTAGCTCATAGGGGGCAGAGCCTCCTAGTTATTCTAAAAAGAAAAATATTTAAATGGTAACTACACAAAAACTCAGATCTGAGAACATCTATCTATCCATACACATAACCCACACATATATCTACAAAAGAAACAAAATAGAAAAAAGATACTTCTTGCAAATCTATACAGTGATACCTAAGCTAACTGCATCATGTTAATGCATGCATTCCATAAAACATTTGTTAATTAATTCAGAGAAAAAGTCTTTGTTAACTAATATTTGTAAGCAGCGGAATTTGTTAGCTGAGATACACTGTATATTATTTTTTTAAACTTGAGAAAATGAAATACCAGCTACATTGATTATAGAACTAATAGAATAAAATATTCAAGTTTTGCATACATATATAAAAGATACATCACATATATACATAAAAGGTCATTGTGAATTAGATTCCATAAGCAACATATAAATCCATAATCAACAAACAAATATTTTTAAATGACAACAAGAATTGCTTATGAAATATATTAAAAATATATAAAGCTTTGTAAACATTGAGAATGCATAAAAATTTACAGGTGTACATTATATGCCAGGTATAAAACTGGAAAAAAAAAAAAAAAAAAAAAAAAAGATGACCATAATAATTGAAATAATATAGTATATATACCTAAATTTCCAAAAATTATATATTTTTTCTGGTATTGACAATATATAAATGCGATATGATGGCATAGGTTTTTAATTATGTGATTCAAAGGCCTATTGATATTTTTTTCTTTTGTTAGGCAAAAGTATGAATAAAAAAACTTAACTGAACAAAATTGTCTCATGGCATGTAAATAAATGTTTTGAAAACCTTTTACAGTTGAACATTTGTCAAAATGAAAATTTTATTTACTTACAAATTGACAAAAAAAAAAAAAAAAAAAAAAAAAATGGCAGATGCTATTTGAGAAAGAAGAATGTAGTCAAAGTTTCTTAAAGTGTTTTACAATCCTTAAAAAATCTGTTTGAAAAGGAACTGGATTGTTATTGATTGAATATAAAGAGAAATAGTCTATCAGATTCTGAAGCTTTGGCACAGTTAGTGTTAGTAACATAAAACGGACGTGAGATATCCCTTGTCTATTACTTTCTTTCAGTTTGAAGTCTCTTCAGAATTACTGGAAAATAGTGCTGAACTGTGTGTTCACATACAACCTGCCTTATGAACAGGGGCGTAGCTACTGTGGAGCAGTTGGAACAAACTGCTCCAGGCACACGAATCATAAGGGCACAAAATTTAAAAGAGCGAAGCAAAATAAAATTTTTTAAAAATACTTGTAATTAAAAATTAGGATTAACAAGTTATTATGGATGGATTGTGTTTTTCTTTTCCTTTCTTTTTTATTGTAATTGTGCGAGGGATTCTGTTATCGTGAAAATACTTTTTTCTATAGTTATAATTACAATCACTACATTGCAATGATATACAGGCATGTATTTTCTTCTTTTTCATAGTTTTTACTTTTCATCGAAATGCTTCAAGTAACGTGTTGTCAAAATTAAAAATTTCTCCATGATAGTGTGTTTCCCTATTAAAATTCTGAAATCAGAAATTCTTGAAACAAACAACAAAAGTTGATGTTTGGCAGGTAGCATTGGGCTCATGGTCGCATATAAAATGTAAATCCGGCCCCATACATTGTAAATATAAGTAGATACTTGGTTCTTAATAAATTATAATTTATTTTATCATTTTATTTGTATATATTGCATTTATTATCTTACTATTAAATTTCCTAGAATTTAGAATAAATTAAGTAAGTATTTTAATAGAAAATAAGTAATATTAAGGTTTGTACGTATGCTTACTTTGGAATAGCAGTATTTCCTAAAAGTAAATTTTTCCTTTATTTAATTGCAAGATTCTGCAATTAAATAAAGGAAATATTTCTTTATGGAATTAGTGGTATCCAAAAGTAAGCACCCGTACGAACGAATTCTCTGCACAATTTTTTTTTTACCTAAAATAAAACAAAAATTTCACAGAGACAAGAGGGAGCACTAATTTTTCTTGCTCCAGGGTGCTGCTTATAAATGTTTATTTGAATTTTATTGTTCGGCAACTGTCTTTAAATTTGTTTCTTTTTTTTTAGTAGGTTGTTCATTTTACTTGATTTTATTTCTATTAAATATATTTTTCCTATTTAACTTTGCTTCTTACTCTGCCTCGTTACATATTCAAGTAGTGTATTTTACAATTTAGTTTCAACATGTTATGTTGCCCAGAAGCTTATTTTATTTTGAATAATACAGATTAGGAAAATTTATTTAACAGTTCAAACTGCCATTTTTGTGTACAAATATGATTCAGCATAAAAAATATGACTGAACAGCAAGTGAACTGTACAATGTTAAATAACAATAATTACGAAGTATGGAAGTTTAAAATTGAAATGTTTTTAACCGAAAAAGGATTGTGGAATGTAGTTACATCAGAACAAGCTACTGGAGCAGGAGCTTATTGAGATGCTTAGAATAAAGCAAACGATTCTGTTAAAGTGAAACTTGCTTTAAATGTAAAGGATAATCAATTGATACATATCAAGCATGAGGAAACAGAAAAAGCTATGTGGAATTCTTTATGTAAAGTTTATGAACAAAGGTACTTAAATACAAAACTTTGGTTGAAAAGAAAGTTATACAGTATGAAATATGATGAAACATTAAACATGGAAGATTATATTCAAAATGTATTAGAAGTTGTTGAACAATTAAGAGATCTAGATAAAGCAATTCCAGATAAGATATTCTTGCAATTTTACCATGTGGTGTTCCAGACAGTTGTGATTCTTTAATTACAAGTTTAAAAACTCATCCATCAGAGAAATTATCATCAGAATATGCAAAAAATAAACTTATCGCAACATATGAGCGTCGCTTAGAAACATCTAAATTCTCCCAAAAATAATAAAAATATTTATTGTACAGAAATAAAACCAAAGCAAGGCCAAGTACAAGTTGCTAGTTGTCAGTTACTCAATATCAAAAGTATTGGTGATGGTTTAATTAAATACAGAGGAACAGACAATGAAGTAAGAACTATAAAACTTAGTGGTATTTATATGTTCCAGGTCTTGATAACAGTTTATTATCCGGAAAGCGACTTGATGAAAACGATTGTTTTGTATACTTTGGAAACAGGAAATGTACAATAATGAAAAATGATAAAGTTATAATTGAAGGAAAATTAGAAAATTATCTATACAAATTAAACTGTAATGAAATGGCTGATAAAGTTTTTGAAAAATCGCATATAAATAGTATTCATATGTGCATGGAATATTTGGACTTCGAGATCTTCAAGCAATTAAGAAATTACAAGATAATCATCTAGTCCATGGTTTGTTTAAAAATGAAGGACTGTAAAGAAAAAATGAAATGTATGTTGTACAGAAGTTAAGATTAGATAGTTCAGAATGCTTATCCTGAAAGAAATGAATATCAAGCATCAAAAGTTGGAGAACCATGCTGATATTTGTGGACTTTTTCAAAATGTAACTCTCACAGGCAAACACTATTTCTTAATAGTTATCACACAAGTCAAGATTTCAAACTGTTTATTTACTGAACCAGAAAAGTGAAGCAGCTACAAAAATTAAAGAAATTTTCAGCTATGTGAAAACTAAATTTGAACATATTCCAAAGATATTGAGAAGTGACAGAGGAAGAGAATTTGTGAATGAAAGGTTCTGAAAGTCATTATTATTAATGTTCGTAAACGTTTGTGTGCCTGTACTTGGATAAACTCTGCGAGCGCAGCGAGCAGCAAAACGATTTTGGTAGAAAAAAAAATTCAGAAAAATCCAGACCTCCAGGAGTTACAGTTTCGAAGAAGTCTGTCAGTAATTAAGAAAGTAATTAATTAAAAACCTCATCAAAATTAACGAAAAAGAAATCTATTTATCGAAAACTAAAAACAAAATTACTGTTTTGATAATAGCAGACATCAAAATTGTCTCTTTTTGACGCATCATCGAATAAAAAAAAAAAAAAAATGTACCAGAGGTATCAATTCGAAAATCGGGGTACACATGCAACTGTTTTTTGTCATTCCAAAAATTCAAATTTTTTGAAATTCGGACCATAACTTTTCTTTATTTTGGCCAAAAACTGACCAGACTTCCAATACTGACCCAGACAGTAAAGAGGTTTGCTGTAAATGTTGCGGGGTTGACACATACAAGATCAAATCGTTCCACTCACTTTTCGAAACAAGTAGAAATAATAACTCTACGTCCATGAAAATTTGCAAACATGTGTAAAGAAAAATCGAAAATTCAACAAAAAAAATTCATAAAAATCGACCAGTAACTTTTAAAGATATCAATTAAAACTCATTAATGAAATGGAAAATGAATTTATTTCTATTCTAAAAAGATACCTGCTTTTTTATTTCAATACTCAATAGAGACAAATTGTCTGCGAATAATTTATTTCTCAAAGAGATAAAATGATGCATTTGAAAATGATTGCAGTTTTTATACACCGATAATTTTAAAATTGACTTATCCGATAATTTTGAACATTTGATATAGCATATCGAATTTCCAAATCTGAAATATATGCATCCCTGCTCAGAGTGAGCTGACATTTCAGGGATTTAAAAAATTTTCGAATTCGGATCAAAATTTTTGATTTTAACAAAATTCCGATTTTTCTATAGGTGAAAAAAACAAAAAAAAACAAGTGGGTAAGTGGGACCGAAGATCGCACAATGGGTTTCGTTTAATATTCCTTTCAAGACACTTTATCCTTTCTTTAAAAAAAAAAAAAAAAAAAAAAAAAAAAAAAGAGAGAAGTATAATATCTGTCCTGTGGACTAAATGCAATATTAAAAAAAAAAATCAATTTCAAAATTAATCATGTTGTATAGAATTTCAAAATGTTAAAATATGCTAATATTTCCATAATAGTGTTTTTATCATGATTCAATATGTTCCTCAAACTTATATATTTACTATTCCCTATTACTCATACTCTCTTTGTATTATTCTCAAACATTTGAAAAATCCGTTATGACGTCAGATTAATGTTTTTTATAATTCTCTAATGACGTCATATTAAGCTGTTTTCTGTATTTACACATACTCATACTCCTTGAATTATTGAGAAATGTTTGAAAATTTCCATTTTATTATCAATATGATGTCCTATTAATCTTTTCTTTTTTCAATTGGTGAAACTTTTTATTTCATTTTCATTTTTCGCGTGGAAATCTTTCAATAGAAAATTCATTATTGTGGAAAGAATTTTATTGTGGATTTTTAATTGTTGGCAACTGCTATAATGAAAATTTTTTTAATTTAATATGAAAAGGCTGTTAGATTTTTGGTTTTATATCTCTCTATATTAAAATACGATTTTTTCAAATTTTAATATTTTGAGCTTCATAGTAAGTATTTAGCTATAAGTAAACAAATTTTCATGCCGGTAAGTTATATAGTTTCTGACAACGGCTCTGTGATGGACAGACAACGAAGCGGGAGTAATAGGGTTTCGTGAGATGAACGAAACCCTAAAAAAGAAACAGCTAAAGAATTTGCCATTTCTTTTCAAAATAACTCCCGTCTCATGGGTCCTATTACGACGCGGTTTGGCTCATTCGACTCGACATTAATTGATAGAGCTTACAGATTTTAGTTCCGAGTTTCACCATCAGAGGGTGCTTTCCTATCTCTGTTTCTATGGGCTGGATAATGACTTGATATGGCTCATTCGACTCGACATCAATAGAGCTTATTGATTTTAGTTAGTTTTTTCACCACAAGGCACTTACCTATCTCTGGTTCTATGGGCAGAATAACGATGTGGTATAGCTCATTCGACTCCACATCTATAGCCTTAACGATTTCAGTGCCCGAGGTTCATATAGAACAGATTGCGGCACCTGGTGATGGAAGGTGGAACCTGCAGTGCATGTGTGCATGACTGCTTTACGGTGCCGCAGGCAGTGGGGACCCGAGCCGGAGGTTCGTTCAGTTAGAGGTTTATACTATTCGATGTACAAATTAAGCAATTATGCGGTACCGAAGGCAGCGGGGACCTGGGTCAGATAATCATTTGGTTAGAGGTTTATACCATTCGACGTGCAAATTAAGGGATTATCCGGTGCGTGCGTAGCACAACTGGTATACGGGGCCGAAGGCAGCGGGGATCTGGGTCGGAGGTTCGTTCGGTTCGAGGGGGAAACGAGCCGGAGGTTCGTTTGTTTCGAGGTTTTATACAAATAGAGAATTCTGTTAGATTCAAGGCCCCGATGTAAATTAGAGGCCTGCTAGTGAGCGAAGCCAGCTAGTACATTATTAAAGAAGGAATTAAACATCAGTTATCAGTGCCACATTCTCCTCAACAGAATAGAGTTGAAGAAGGAAGGAATTGTTATTTGACTGAAATGACAAAATGTATGCTTTATTGCTGTTTGAAGCATCTAAAGAGGGTGTATGGTTGGCACAATTATTGTATGAAATTGAGGATACTCAAGAAAAGACCGTTTACGATTTATGAAGACAATCAAGGTTGTATTGCTATGATTAAAAATAAGCGTGTCAGTCAAAGATCTAAACACATCAATGTTCGTTACCAGTGGCGCCAACTTATATGGGCCTACGGTACCCAAGCCCACCCAATAATTTGCTATCCGGACGTATCTGATTTCCTTTATTCTATTTCGTTATTTATTTGTTTTTAATTAATTTATTTATTTATTTTTTACCCTGAAAAAAATTATTTTACCATTTATTAGTGAATGTAAATCAATGACCATGTGGTGACATCCATAAATTACTTAAGTGAAATGAGCTTGATGTTTTTTAGCTTCCTGTGCTTTTAATTTGTAATCATATTCATGATATGATGATATTGTAGTACATATTAGTCTTTATGGGTCATTCTCAAAAAAGGAAAATTTTGGCTTTTAAAAAATATTAAATTCTTCTATTTTAATTACTGATTTTTGGCTCAAATCACGTCATATATTAAAATAATTTGAATTTTTGCTAAGGGATATCAATGAATTTTTTAAAACATCTAAAATTGTCATTACTATGTCCCTGAAATCTTAAATAAAAACTCCTAGATAATGTCCACGATAATGACATTTTTAACGTTAAGCCATTTTTAAAGTCAAACTATAACAATTGAAAGCTTATACTGGTACTTATTCTGAAAGCTGTACCAAATCTTTTTTATAATTGATTCAGCACAGTTAAATTATTAAATATGTATTTCAGCAATAATGAACTTGGCAATGACACATTAAGTACACTTATTGTATTTTGGAACAAAATTAAAGTAGTTCTTCCATAGTTAATCTAAAACAGACATTACAGTTCGTAAGAACATGTCAAACTGTACAATCTAAAATCGTTTTAGTATGAAAACAACATCTAATGGAAAGCTGAATGAAAAATTACTGTGCATCATGGTAATGACAATTAACGCTAGGGACAAACTTTAAATAAGCATAATTAATAAAAACATTTTCTGTTTCGCCTAAAGCGTCAAATGTATAAAAGTAAAGATATGAAAGATCACATATAAGCACATATAAGCTTATATATGCATGCGCTTAACATTTGTTCGAAAACTTTCTAAATTTTAAAAATAAGTTTTTGGTTAATAAATTTGAATTTTGGGACAAGAGCCTACTTAAGTACGTAAGTACTACTTAAGAATTGCACATACAATTTTTCTTAGATCTTGAAATTATGTTTCTTTCAAATTTAAACCAGTGCACATTGTAGAGCTTGAACAAAAATGTTTACAAGAAATTTCAAACATTCGTAGTTGACTTGATTAATTCACATGTTTTAGCCAAGGACATAAAATTTCCCATTATCTGAGAATGACCTTCATAAAGAAGATTTCAAGTGAATATATTTCATGAAATTACAACTTTATGCTTAACTTTAAAATATAATAAGTTGACTTAAAGTTATCATCTTTCCACATCTACCAACCCTCGATAAAGAGAGAATAAAAATCTTGCCATGCTATTTAAAAAAAATATTTTTGAGCCCACCCAATATTTTTCAGAAGTTGGTGTTACTGTTTGCCACCGTTTTATATGTGAACTGTATAAAGAAGTTTTGTTTGATTTAAAGTACTATGAATCTGATAATATGACTGCAGCTATGTTTATAAAGCCATTGGGCAAGATTAAGTTGAATGACATGTATGATAGAATCATTTTTAATGCGACAGCTTGAGGGGGGGGGGGGGGGGGGGGGGAACTGTGTGTTCATGCGGAACCTGCCTTATAAATGTTTATTTGAATTTTATTGTTTGGCAACTGTCTTTAAATTTGATTTCTGTTTTTAAGTACGTTTATGTTTATATTTTGACAGGGCTCGGAAGTAGCACGCTACAAGTAGCGAAACTACAGTAGCCGCTACTTTTTTTTAGTAGTTTGTAGTGTAGCGCGCTACATTAAAAAAAGTGTAGTGTAGCGAGTAGCGCGATACAAAATATCAGTAGTTTGTAGCGAGCATCGACGCTACTTCAGGAATGAGGAAAAAAGTGCCAATCTTCAAATCACGTGATCGTAACTCGTTTCTTTTGTGCGAAATACATTCTCTGCAACAATTTGCGAATGTCAGCGACAAATCTTAGTTGCAGTGTCATATATTTTTCCATAGACGACGGGCGCGGTTACAAATTGTCATTTTCACAGTTTGGGTTTCAGAAACTTCGTGTATTGTCATTTAAATCCACAATTCATCCCATAATTTACTCTTCTCCCCCACCCCCAACATACAAATAAATCTAAAATCTTTAAGTTATTTTTATTTTTATATTAAAAAAAAAATCTTCTGCCCTAAATAGTGCTCTGTTCTGTAGTGACGATAAATAATCAGTAATATAAATTATTCCCATTCCCCTAAAATCTCCCCCACCTCTTCATATACAAAATTTAAAACTTTTTTTTTTTTTTTTTTTTTTTTTTTTTTTAAGTTCCGTATTCTTTGCTGTCTAGTAACATTAAATAAATAATCAGTCATCTAAAATATTCCCCTTCGAACAAAATTTCTGCTCGCTTCCTGCCAGATTAAAATCGTTAGAACTCTAATTAAAAATATATTATATATTTGAAAAATCCCTGACGGCTCGGCCTACAGACACAGGTAGATTTCGAAAACTCAGACCATGGGGCGCCTGTTAGTTGGGAAATGTGGAAGAAATGACTCTTTTGCCATGATGACACAGTTGGGACTGCCCACTTCAAAAATCTAACTTGTTTCCAGGCGGAGCCGGCAGAGATTTTTTTGTTTTTATGTTTTTTATTTTTTGCTATACCGGTTGGTCCTATAAAAAACTTGTCAATGTAAAAGTTTTTGATAATATTAAGAGGATTTATAATAAATTTAAGAGGATTTATAATAAATTTAAGCGGATTTGATATCTTATGAATTGACGAAGTTGTGAATTTTTTTCTTCTAAACACCTCCCCTCCCCCCCCCCCCCACCTTTGGGGCCAATTTTAATGATATCAAAAATCTGTCATACATAAATTTTCGGCCCTTTTCCTAGAAGTAATAATAACTTTAAACGGACTATACGTATCATAATTAAGAAGTTATGTTTTTTTTTCTATTTTCACAAAAAGCCCCCCATTACCCCCCCCCCTCTTGGTTCGATTTTGCCCATTAACGAACTTGACCAAGATTTTATGCCCCTTGATTTTATGTATCAGTTTGGAAGAGATATATGCAGAATTATTGAATTTATCGTGTCCATAAAAAAAGGGACATAGATAGATAGATATGTATAAAGTTTTGAACTGGTGGGGGGAGTCATGATCGGCGTAGATTTGCAAAAATTTTTCAAAAATTCCAGCTTAGGGGAGAATGTAATAGGTAGTATTTCTTACGAAATCTACCTTATTTTCTTCCTGGCAACCCTTTGTCTTCTTACTCATTATTAGATCTTGTGTTTTAAAGAGGTAATTCTTGTTTTGAAATAGATGTAATAGAATGACAGACAAAAATTGTGTAGAACTGCCCTGGTCAGCATATAATGAATATTTTGAAGTTGTAGAACAACAAGAAAGTGGTAATTGCTCTGTAACATGTAAACTTTGTCCAATTAATAAGAAGTTATTAGTATCAAAATCATCTGCTTACAACCTGAAGTTGCACATGGAGGTGAGTTAGCATTTTCTTTATTAATAATAATTACAGGATCGCATCTCGCACCGAATATCTAAATCATTATTCATTAAAATTCATAAATCATTAAAAAGAGTATTTTCGAATTAAGATCCCTCGTTCAGAAAATATTCTTATCGAACTGTTTATTATCGCAAAAAATTATTTTATTAATACGTCTTTTGATAGTTGTGAAATATTTATCCAATGTATGCATACAAATTTACTGCATATTTCCTTTTGAAGATTCCAATAGATAAAACAAAGGTGGTTGGAAACAAAAATATATTATTTTTAAAAATGCTTAAGAATGCTTAATTTTATTTTTATGGCTATTTATTTTTACTTTAGCTGCACAGGTTTTTTATCGCTAAAATAATTGATGTGTAATGTTTTATATTTGATTTGATATTGGTTAGCTTGGTGTTTTAATGAAATATCTTTATCTTTGTCTCCGGAATGAATCTAAAGCCCAGAATGTTGAAATTTGGGTTTTCAAAGGAAAACAAATAAAGCGATAAAAAGGAAAAGAAAAGCTAGGATTTATGCAAATCTATATGATCTTGTTCAATTTTTAAAGTGCTTTCAGGAACTATATTTAAATTGGAAAGAAATAGGTCTATTTAGCTCTATTTAAAAAAAATAATGTATATTCAAATTTACCAAGGGCTATCCGCTCTTAAGGTTGTTCTCAAATCCAAACTGGCTACTTTATAACATATTCTTTAATTCATTTTTTTTAGGAAACGCATGAAAATGCAGGTGTTCTAATTCAGAAACTTTGTAACCGCGACAGACGTTTTCCATTATTCTTTATTTTATTTTATTTTATTTTTTGGTAAAGACAGAAATCTTTTCAGAAAACACTGTCAAAGTCGGCATTTTCAACCGAATTTCTGACGCCGCAGCAGGGGAAAGGGAAAAAACGTGACACGAATTGCTTATAACCCGATAAGTAATTTATTTATCAAAAAATGGAAAACTCATTTCGATTCCAAATCGCTTCCATTAGTCAGGCCTGCCAATTTTATGCCTTTCTGTTTAAAAATGAGTCAGATAATGTGTCAGAAAGTTTCGCGTTGTTGGGCAAGAAATTTGAGAACCACCTTAAGCACTATTGTGCTATATTGTACCATATTATTAAATCATCAAACAGTTTTTTAAGCAACACAGACTTTAATTACGATACTTCTTCACAGTACACTTAAGACAAATTACATAAAGCAAAACATGTAGGCTTTCTATTGCAGTTTTTGGTCAAGATGACTGAATCCATTCAGGTTAGATTCTACATACATATCTTCGGCACGGACGGCCGGAAAAACACCGTCTCACAAGAGAGGTTTCCAGAGCAAGGCACTCTTTCACTGCAGGAATCAGACTACTCCTCAAGACCTCCCGCCAGTGGGGTATATCTGTTTGGTGGATTTTTAAGTGTTTACGAGTGTTTTAGTCTCTCAGAGATGAAGAGATGTCGGTATCTGTAGTGCCTGAAAGACGTAGCAATCTAGTCTCAAGTAGCCAGAATATATTGCGCCATTTATGTCCATGTAACGTCACTTTTTAAAAAGCGACACAAATTTATATCTACTTGAAAACGCAATGAATATCAAGTTTGTTAGGAATTACACCTGCTAGAGATCTTGCGGTCTGAACAGACGAATTTTTATGCCGAACATATGGTCGCGGCTTCCTCTGAGGATTACTGCCTACATCTGGTTTACCACTTCAGATTTCCATGTATGAGTAAGATTAAAAATGAGTGAGATTAAGATTTAATTGGACTTATTAAAATCCGGATAAGGAGGAATTGTCAAAATATCACTCTCATAAATTTGTAAGATTATTACAATTTTTGTTTTCAAATTTTCTCTTTTTAACACTTTCCAACATAATTAAAAAGTGTCTATGAATTCGCTATGTCTGACTGTCTGTGCTCTAACTCTCGTAAATATACTCGGATTGCCATGAAAGTTCTATATGTTATTGAAGTTTACCATAGAATGTTCAGTATTGAAAATGAAGTGTGTAGCATTTATATTTCGCTTATAGGGACATTCAAAAGAATTCTGTTACATTATCGTCTATGGGGAAAAATCATGTGCGGTGCATTTGATTAGCGATGATAGCTAAAGTAGCGAAGTAGCGACTACTTTTGAAAAGTAGTTTGTAGTCTCTACTTTTTAAAACAAGTAGTTGTAGTTAACTACATTTTTCATAAAGTAGTTGTAGTTGTAGTTCGCTACAAACAAAAAGTAGTTTTTCCGACCCCTGTATTTTGACATGTAATATGTAGGTTGTTCACTTTACTTGAATGACATTTTTACTATTTAACTGCACTTCTTATTACTTTGCCTCATAGAAGAAGGAATATAAATAGAAGTAGGATGTAGGGTATAGGTGCAGATTCCCAAAATTTGGAAGGAGTCACTGGCTCCTAAATATAGCTGCAGATTCCCAAAATCTGGAAGGAGCCAGTGGCTCCTAAACCCAAAAAATCCAGTGGCCACATTGTGAAACAAACACATAAAAACATTTTTTTCTCCATTAAATTTGGACAATGGGATATTGAATCTTCCCACCATAATTGTATACAGTTTGTAGGAATAAATGTAACGCCTGAATATTCTGTGAATAAACGATTCTCTAAAGTTTTTTTTATCTATGGATAAACTCCCCCCACTCCCAAAAAAAAGTTTTTTTTTATAGCTGAAAATAAATGCTCAACGTAGGAATTTACATAAGAAAATATGTCCATAAAAATCAAAATTAAAAATAAATATATATGAACAAAATATGGATAAGATTTATTTTCTTTTAGGTTTTAGATTTTAATAAAAAGCATTTAACAATTTCTGACATTTTCAAGGATGATGGAGAAAGATCGAATACTATAAGACTCATTGCAACTTTTGTTGCAAGGGGATTTTTTAAGGATTAATTAAAGATTTTTTAAAATCCCTATGGAGACAAAAAATCACAATTTTTGTGACCGATCGCCAATTTTCATTTTTTATAATCACAACTCCTTGACGAAATTCACATTTTTTTTCTGCAATCGATTGATGAACTTCGTGGTTTTTTCGTGACCGGTTGATGAAATTTGCATTTTTTTTTTTGCTTCTCGAAATTCACTCGCTGTTTTTTTTCCCCGAGACCAACTGGGGAAATTTGCGGTTTTATTTTGCGACCGATTGACGAAATTCGCAGTTTTATTTCATCAGCGATTAATGAAATTCTTGGTTTTATTTGGAGAGCGATTGACGAAATTTACAAAATTTTTCAGTGACGATTTCACGAATTTTCAGATTTCTTTTCATGACTGATTGACGAATTGATTTACAGAAATTAAAAATAATAATAATAATGATAATTTGAGGAGTTTTGCTAATTCGTGGAGGAATCTCATGCTAATATCTATGTCTACATGTAAGAACATATCTGAAAAATCCCAGAGATGCAGATTTAATGAGTAGACCCAAAATTATTCTATTCTCGACACGAATTTTACTGTGTCGCTGGCTAATTGTAGTATACCATCACCAAAGAGTTCATTCGCGACGCATATCAACACGTTTTTTTTCTGATTATGCGGACATTTGAAGATTTTTTTAAAGAAGAAGACGGGAAATTTGTGTGTTAATCAGTGGAAATGTGGCATCCATGTTTAATCATATTTTTTAATTATGGACAATAGAAAAAAGAGCTAAATATCGCTGAATTATGGAGGACAATCCCCGAATTCATATTAAAAAAATAAAGCGGAAATATGCCTTTCGGCGAAAAGGGGGCATCCATGTAAAACACCTTGCGCACATAAAAAGTTAGTCGCCAAAGCAAAAACTTCAGTCGCCACGTGGCGACTGGCGACCGTGAATCTGCACCTATACTCCTAAACCGAAAAATACCAGTGGCCACAATTGTAAAACAAACGCATAAAAACAATAAAAATTTATATGGGGTAAAAAACTAAAAAAAAAAACCTCAGGAATTCAAAGTGTAAAGTAATTTATTTAATATAAACACATGTACAACAAAATTTGAATATTAATTAAGTTGTAAAGTTTGGCAATATATGGTTAAAAAAAAATATTTATAAGCTAAGCAATCATGATAGCGAGGAATATCAGAGAAACATTTCTTTCTTTGATTTTGCCAGACAAAAGTACATATGAAAGAAAATCTGAATTTGTGAGATTATTTTGCACTATAAAAAATCAAAACACACTTCAAACATTTTTTTACATATATATATTTAAATCACAGTCTATGTAAAATTATCAGATTCAAACTGTTACGAATAACATTGCTATTCGAATATCCTCTTTAATAAAAAGGTATGTGTTGCTGACGACTGGGATCGTTGCCACAGATTAATCTCAGAAAATGAAACATTTGAAGTTACTGAAAAAATTAATTGCTCGAAAAGTATTTGTCAGAAAATTGTTAGACAAACTGTGTTAGAAAGGTAAAAAATTGTATTTTTCTTGATATAAATTTCAAATCTACTGATTATGCCATTTTTCAAATATTGAATTTCAAAAATGACCAAATTTCACAAAGGAGTACCATAGCAAAAACTTCACGCATAAAAAAATAATAATAACAGCAATGTGTCAGCACGAGTCACAAATTATAGTAACCGTATTATTCTGTTAAAATATAAAAGTGAATTATGATGTCACGAGTGCATAATTTTGATTTAATTCTCGACAAATACTAGATGCGCCATTTCTATTTAGTTGTGAATAATATAAGTTTATTTCAGTTATTAAAAAATGTAGCTATAAAACATATAAATCAATGGAAAACGGTAGGTAATAAATTGTAAACGTAGTAATAAACCGTATTAAAAAAACATAACTTAGTGAAATAAGTATCCGTTTTTATGTTATTATAGTATATCTAGGTAAAGGTACAGATTACTTTAAAACACAAGGTTAAATTCACCGATATATTTTGTTTGATTCAAGGTTCTTTTGGAGAAACCGACCAGCGCAGCGGGCGTAGTCTGCTAGTATTTAATAATTTGCTATGTTAAACAGATCATTCTGAAATGTTATTAAAAGATAATAATAATGTTTGTTATGTGTTTTGGTCTTAATCTTTAAAAAAAAAAAAAAATATCAACATTTCACAATGGGGACTGGGAATACCAGAAATTGATTACTTTTACATCACATGGCGACTTAAACACTGAAAGTTAGTGGCCACAGCAAAAAATTTAGTCGCCACGTGGCGACTGGCGACCATGAATCTGCACCTATAATGTAGGGTGTTTTTGCCCGTCATTTGTTACGGGGGTTATGGGAAGGTGTTCAAACAGAATGGTTCGCAACCCTCCCGTTATTGGCTGCTTATTCCCCGCCTTTGAAATAGTTTAGGAAAATAGTGTAAATAAAAAAAATCCGTGGCAAACGGCAAAAGAGGAAAATGGGCGAAAATACCCTACATCCTACTTCTATTTATATTCCTTCTTCTATGCTTTGCCTTGCTACATATTTAGGTAGTCTATTTTACAATTTAGTTTTAACAAACAGAACTTATGTCTTTCTGCCATGTGACATTTTAAAAGAATAATAATTATGACTTTTGTATATTTCTGTTAGTGGTTAGTGCATATTCTGCTTCTGCAATGGTTTAAAGTGAAGTAATGCCAAATGCAAATGCAAAAAAAAGAAAAGAAACTAATTGTTTTTCTGGAAATTGATGTTAAAGTCAATCAAAAATATTCTGAATTGATAGTTGGAATTGATAATTAATGAAATTTATTGCCATATATAATACGTTTCATGAGCTGAACTGTAAGCTATGATTTGAATTATTTATAATCAAAGATGGTGGATTGCAAAAAATTATGGATTATAAAGAGTTAGAATTTAGAAAGAGTTAAATATAGTTACAAAAGATAAAATTTATAATTAAATGCTTTCTTCATCCTTTCACACTGATAATTTATGTTTAAATACAAGGGATAATCCTCTTGTCAATTTCCCATTAGTTTGAACACTCCAACAATTTATTTTTTCATGAAACTTTGTAAATATATACTATATCCATAATAATACAATATTTTTATCAAAGTCAGATAGTGTCAGAAAACTATTATTGATTTTAAAGGAGCTATTTTATTGGTCTGATATTACTTCCTAAATCATACAAGATGATCTCTGTGTCTGGCTCTGAATTAGGTTAGCCCACATCAATGTGGTTAATCTGATTTTACATTAACCCAACCTGATCTGCAGTTTGGGTTGGCACTAATTTTTTTTATTGTGGGCTGGGTTGACTCTATATACTTCAGGAACAAGTTTAGTTTTTATTCTTGCAGGTCAGGTTAACTAGATTTTTCAACAAAGTGCAGAATATTTTTTCAAATGAAATATATATATATTAATTTTTTTTTTTTCTTCTTCTTAATTTGAATTAATAATGTTACTTTTATTAGGACTACAATTTTAATTTGTAAATTGACAGGTCTCTTTGGTATCGGGATTTCAGTGTATGTGGTCAGTTTCTTATGTTTCAATGGTTAAATTTTACTTAAAGTTTTATATATATATATATACAGTCGAACCTCGATTTAACGTACTTCGATTTAACAAATATTTTTTCTGTCCCGACAAAAAGGGTGCTAAAATGCTCTGATTTAACGAATTTTTAGCTTTGATTTAACGAACAACAATCACTGAAAAAAAAATTCGCATTCGCACATAAAACTAACATTTTGAATTTTTTGCGCATAAAATTTTGAATCTTTCACACCCTAATCCAAGAGTTACAAATTTTTTTCTTATTTCTGGTGGATTCAAAAGACAGTCTTTCCTCCTTTTCAACTAGAAACATGACAAAGAGCACAGATAAGGAGGGTCGTAGAATGACTGTTTAAATGGACCTCCACCTTTTCACTAATCAGTTGACCTTGATGACCGGGACTTCAAGTGCAAACTACAGTTTCAGAGAAATGTTACTTTTGGGTGTTGCAATACAGGACTGGTTCACAGCTGGTACTAAACAAAGCCGATAGTGACTCTGCTCGAAACTGCCGATTCGTTGTGCATTGCGTATGCTTACACTGCTTTAAGTGTTCTTTGCTTGACTGATCTGTACTGTGCGAGGATGGCCAACGATTCCAGAAAACACAAAAGGTTTTCAATTAATGAAAAAATGTGTTTATTAAAAAAGATAGATAAGAACATTAGGAGTCAGAAAAGCATCGCAGAGAAATTCGGAATTTCGATTTCTACGCTATCAACTATTCTGAGGAATTGAAAAGATATTGAAGAATGCGCTGCAAGCTGTGTTGAAAAAGCAGTTTCAAAAAGAAAATCTGTGAAAACCAGTTCTTTTTCTGTCGTGAAAAAAACAGCTTATGTCTTGGTTTACTGAAGCTAGAGGAAGAAACATAGCTATAAGCGGACCTCTTCTTCAAGAAAAAGCTCAGCAAATTGCATCTGAACTTGGTGAAACAAACTTCAAGGCTTCAAGAGGTTGGCTACACAACCTAAAGAAGAGGAATAACATTGTTTTTAAAATTATGAGCGGAGAAAAGAAAAGTGTGGACCCAGAAACTGTCGAAAAATGGAAAACTGAAACTGTACCAGAACCCATCAAAGAATATTCCCAGTCTGACATATTTAATGCGGACGAAACTGGTCTGTTCTATAATTTGCAGCCAGATAACATGCTTATCAAAAAGAAAAGTGCCATGCAGGGAAGAAAGTAAGCTTCGCATAACTGTTCCTTTAGCTCCGAATTCTGATGGATCTGAAAAGTTGCCTCCCTATGTAATAGGAAAATCAGCCAATCCAAGATGTTTCAGAAATGTCAAATCGCTTCCGACAAAATATAATGCTAATAAGAAGTCATGGATGAACACAACATTGTTTGCCAAGTGGTTAAAAGATTTAGACAGAAAGATGAGAAGTGAAAAAAGAAAAATTATTATTGTCATTGATCAATGTCCAGCACATCTTTCGGGTTACGAATTTTCAAATGTGAAAGTGAAATTCTTCCCAGCAAATTGCAAAAATGAACTGCAGCCCATGGATTTGGGTGTCATAAGGTCCTTTAATGTGCAGTACCGAAAATTCCTTGTTCGGAAAATTCTTGTCAACATGGAAAGAAACTCCCAGAAAAAAGAAGTAAATTTTCTAAACATCCTCGAAGCGATGAGCTTCGTAAGACAAGCATGGAATTCGGTGACAGAAACTACTTTTGTAAACTGTTTTAAGGAAGCAGGATTTAATTGCCAAGGTTTCCTGCCAAATGTTCCAAACGAAGCAAGTGCCTATATGAAGACTGCAATGAAGAAACAGTTATTGATAACGATGGGCTGGTATGGGAAGATGACCAAATGCCTGGATAGGAAGATGGTCCTAGTAATGGAAATTTTACAGAATATGTGTCTTGCGATGTAGAGCTAAGTACCTGCGATAGTGAACAGAAAGAAAATGAAGATTCTAAAAGCAGTGAAAATGATGAAGAAACGGAAATTGAATTAAAAAAGGTGACATTCCAAGAAGCAGTTTGCAGCTTGAACACATTGTAAAATTATTTTTTGTCTCACGAGGTTGATGATGTTGTTCTTACGAAGTTAGAAAATATCGACAAAGAACTTTGGAAAGTCAAAACAAAGAACCTAAAACAAAGTGCCAATAAATATAGTATGTATTATGTATTAAGTTTTAAAAGCAAGTAACATTAAATAATTTAGATAATTTTTAAAGTTGATCTCCTGACGTATAACTTACAATTTTTAAGCTCGTAGTAAACAATAATCATTCTTTTTTTCATATCTGTATATCTAATGGTATTTTGCATTGATATTTTTATACCATACTCTTTACAAAAATTGATATTCGATTTAACGAATTGCTTCGATTTAACGAACGGATATGTGGGTCCCAATCAATTCGTTAAATCGAGGTTCGACTGTATATATATATATATATATATATATATATATATTTGAATATGAAAGAGGTAAATACTGCTTATTTTTCACATACAAGACAAAATTGATATTTGATGTAAAATCGTAGACTATTTTTTTTCATAATTGTATTAAAAAAGGATTAATTCCTCTTCCTTCCAGACTTTGGGCAGGTTTGGGTTAAAGTGTGCCAGGTTTCAGTCAATGAAAAGTATTTTGTCAGGATTGAATGAGGTTTTGGGTCAGTGAAAATATTTTTGTTTGGTATGGGTTGACCATGGAGCTATGACAAGAAAGGAGTAGTCATAAATGACATCACTTGAGGCTGTTTTTATCCCCTTCTGCATCTGCCATATTTAGATGCATCTTGCACTGCAGACTGGACTGCTATTGGTCAAAGTCGAATATGGTAGATGTTGGAGAGGAGGAAAGAACTTGTTTTCTGGTTTCAAAGCTTTCCACAGGAGAAGATTGATATATCTACTCCTTTCTTTTCATAGCTCCATGAGGTTGACACAATAGAATTTTCACATTTGGATCGGGTGTAACTCAATGAATGCAGGACTGTAGTCCAAAATTTCCGGCGCACAAGCTTAGAATAAAAATTATCAGGTTTAAGTGAATACAAGCTACTTAATAAATCAAAATAATTCATAAACCTTCCTGTATTTGCCTCTGCTGCTATAATGATGCTGGCTGGGTGCACACGAGCAGGTGTTTCTTTTTTCCCCCCCTCTCTATCTGTTTGAGAGAGTGAAAGTTTTAAGATGCACCAAATGAGTAGGATTTTGAATCCGCTGTCAATAAAAGTTATTATTCTGAGAATGTGAGTTTTGTTAAATGGTATAATCTTCAGTTGGTCCATCAAGCCGGAGTAAAAGTAGTAATTAGTGTCTATGGAGCAATAATTAATATGGTTTTGTGAGTTTAAAAAAAAAAAAAAGCTGATAGTTGTGATTCTACAGTGTATTGTGTTCACAGAGAGAAAAAAAAGGAAATTGTGAAGAAAAAGTATTTTGTGATTGCGAGATATTCATCAAATTTTTTAATTTTTGTGAAAAGCAAAATACTAATGTTGGACTTTGATGAATCGTTCCGTGGTAATGGTAAGTACGCTTTAGTTAATTTAACAGAGTTGTAATAATTTGTTGTGTTTCATTTTGATTTTAAGTTAACTTTGTCATGTTTGGTTTCGATTGATATTTAACATTGTGAGTTGATTCCGAGTGTAAGTTTTATAACTTTGTTGAGTTTAGTTTCAGTTTTTAATTTAAATGTTTTGAGTTTGATTTTAATTTATTGCAATTACTTGGGTTCTCTTTTCAAACAAAATGTTGTTATCAAGATTAAAGAATGATTTAATCAAGGTTGCAGAAGAAGTTGAGCTTACGTTACCTACGAGGCAGACCATAGTGTTGCTAAAAGAATGAATTGAAATGAGTGAAATTTATAAGAATAATTATGACCTTGTGGAAACGGTTGTTGAATCCGTGACTCAGAAGGAAAAAGACAACAAAAAGCAGCTGAGCACAATAGATTAGAAAGAGATTCGGCACTGGAATTGGAAAAAATTAAACTTGTAAAAGTTAGAAAAACAATTAGAACTTACTAATATTCAGAAAGAAACACTGCATAATTTCAGTGAAGCAGTAGTAAAAAGGGATTCTGAGGGATCAAATTGTAGTTTAGAAAATTTGTTAAAAAGTGTAAAAACATTAACTATTCCAGTATCTTCGTGGGCAGAATCATATAATCTTTTTTTTCAATCACTGGAAAGACCATTTAAAACAAAGAATGTTCCGAAGGAGTTTAGAGCAGAAATTTTTTTAAATATCTTAGGCAAAAATACCACTAATTTAATGGCATATTCGAGTGAGGATGACTTAAGTAAATATGATAAGCTCAAAGAAGTTGTGTTGAAAGACTTTCAATCCACTCCGCAGGAAGTGTTAAACAATTTTCGAAGGGAACAAAAATTTACGAAAGTTATGTTCAACTCGCGTCACGATTAACTGCAACATTTGATTATTACTGTCAGTTAAGATAGGTGAATGACTTTAAGGGATTGTGTGAACTAATGATTTCCGACAAAATATTTAACTCGTTAGATCATGACTTCAAATTCATTTAGGTATAAAGCAAGGAGAATCTTGGTATTTACTGCAAGAATTATCTAGATGTTGTGATATTTATGTATCATCTAAGAATAAATGTAAAACCAAAAATAATGCGTTTTCACGTCCACAGTTTGGAAACAATTCGCAAAAATATCGTAATGTATACAGTCCACAAAACAATTCTAAAGTGTTTCGGAAGTTAAAATTCCAAAATGTATTCTTTGTAAGTCTAATGAGAATCATTATCTTGATATGTGCCTTATTTTCAAAAAAAATTTTAGTTAATGAACGAATTGAGTTCGTTAAAAATAATCATCTGTGTTTTACGCCGAGAACGAAAGAAAACTACAGAATGTTCTAAAATAGATAATCTGAAAGCTTTAGTACAGGGGTGTCAAACTGTGGCCCGCCTGATACCACTAAATTTTAAAAGAAATAGTCGACTTCTGGAATCGCAGAAATTCAATGATTAGATAAGGAAAAATTTACTATAAAATTTTAGTGGTATCCGCGAACCATAGTTTGACACCCCTGCTTTAGAAGCAGGAATCGAAAGTATATTTTTTGATGGAAGAAAATGTAAAACACTACATCAAGAGACAAATGGAGATAGATTAATTACATCGAAGAACTATAAGTTATACCTCTGATTGAAGAGCCAAATTCACTGTAGCTGGAACATTACACCATCTTCTGGATCAAGAAAGCATATCGCAGAAAGCATCTTAAAATACTGCACGGAAAACAGCTTAAACATTGACACACTTGTGGCTATAATTGTGACAGAACAGCTCTAAACACTGGGAGAAAGAATAGTACTATTAGATTTTTTAAAACAAAGATTGAAGATTGATTATGAAAAATACGTGAAATTAGTTACTGAAGCATCATTAGCAGTTGTAGAGGTAGAAGCAAGGGACGGATATATACGAGCAAAAATCAAATCACGCAAGTTAATACCTAGTTTTAATACTAAAGGCCAGTATAAATTAGAGTGAAATGTATATATACTATAAAAATAATAAATAATACTATAAAAAAAAGTGAACTGTATATCTAACTATTATGCTTTTGTTTATCTTCTTTGCAAACAATTCACATTTTAGGGTTACCTTTACCTTCAAGGTGGTCAAAATTGAATTGATCACAAGTAATACACTTTCATGAGCCATATTTTATGGGTTATTTTATTGAAATCAGAGAAACTCTATTAAAAAAATTAATTTGAATAATTTACACTACATAGTGCAATCTTGGTTTTTCACATATAAAGGGCATAATTTTTAAGATCTGGTTGAGCCCTAAAGATGAATTCCAAATTAAATGAATCTTTAACTTAATATTCAGTGTGCCAAAAGGCAAATTTTAGAGACATATCTGAAGAAAGAAATCTAAAAACATTTTTTATGATCATTTTCACTCCACCCTAGTGCACACATGCAGGTGTTTTTTTAACAGACCATTTAAAACAAAGAATGTTCCGAAGGAGTTTAGAAAAAGACTCAAAAAAGGAGAAGGTTATCAATTCGACGTGTATGTATTTTTTTATTTTTTTTTATGTATGTTCACCGATTACTCCAGAACTATGCATCCTATTTATGCGATTTTTTTCGAAAGAGAATACTCTCGAATTAGTCCCATTTCAATTTAAGAAAATTAGTTCAGCACTTTTTCAGAAATTCAACAAAAACGAAAAAAAATAAGCATTGTAAAAATAGTTAATTTGTTGGGCAGACGACTTTCATTTAATATCCTAAAATATTCTATTACGTGAATTTGCAAATAAACAAAAAAACTGACATATTTAAATCAGCTTTAACTTATCGGATTATAATTCTGCATGAATAAATTAAAGGGGGGATTAGCCACTGTTCCCCCCTTCTTATACTTAACCAATGAGCGCCTTATCACAATGAACGTATATACAAAATTTTAAGCAAATCTGATATTATCAAGAGTTATTACGTTCAGGCCACCAGTTGTTGGGCAGACAACTTTCAAGTTGCAAATAATAAAAAGACTAACCCTTTTAAATCAGCTTTAACTTATAGGATTTATTTTCAAAGAACAAACTTTTTAAGATCCAAACAAAAACTAAAACTTTTGAGTGTTGCAAAATTACATAAAATTGTGATTTGGATAAATATAATACAACGTACGGATAAAAACTATAAATTATGCCACAACAAATCTACTTTTGAATCTTTTAAAAGTTCCATTGTTGCAGTTTCACAGCGGTTTGGCTTATTTTGACGAGCGTTTATTGGCGCATAATTAAATACATTGTTGTTTCAACTCCCATACAAATCTACAAGTTACAGAAAATATTTAGCGATTTATCACCTGTGGCACACTAGTTGGAAACTGCCTTTAAAATACCCAATTATCTATATTATATTATACAATACAGTTGTATATAAATGCTTCTGAAATTGTCTTTTAATATTTCTACTACATAATATTAACTATAGAGTGAGAATATAGAAAGAAAGAAAGAAAGGGGTTACTCTGAATAGTATTATAGGCGACATTGTTAGCGCAGTGTATTTACCTTGTACGGATCATAAAAATCAATACACATTAAGCATAAGCACCGAAATCAGTGAGTTATGCAGTTATCAAAACTGTAGTATACAGCCCGATTATGGCACATTATCCAAGACGATTAGGTGAGAATAATGATAAAATTTCTAATCTTCCGTAATCGAGTCTATTACCAAGGTTAGCGTGAAATAAAAAATATATTAGCAACAATATGGTTTAATATAAATATAGATATCATTAAAGGCTTTAAAGACATTAGATGGGAATAATGATAAATTTTCTAATCTTCCATAATCGAGTCTACTGTCAAGATTAGTGTGAAGTAAAAAATATATTAGAAACAATATGATTTAATGTAAATATAGATATCATTAGAGGCTTTAAAGACATTAGATGAGAATAATAATAAATTTTCTAATCTTCTGTACTCGAGTCTACTGTTGTAAATATAGATATCATTAAAGGATTTAAAGACATTAGATGAGAATAATAATAAATTTTCTAATCTTCGGTACTCAAGTCTACTGCCAAGGTTAGCGTGAAATAAAAAAGATATTAGCAACAATATGGTTTAATGTAAATATGGATATCACTAAAGTAATAAATAAATAAATAAACTTTTTAACCACATAAAAAAAGAACCGACTTCAAAAACTACTAAAAAGCAAAAAATAAACTTTTTAACCAAATATAGAAGAGACTTCAAAAACTACTATAAAGTAAAAAATAATTTTTTTTAGATAATAGTTAATAATAAATTAAGAGCATTGTATTTACCATGCATATTATTTTTATGTACATTCATTTGATTTTTTGGAGTTGGTGCCAGCCAAGCCATGTACAAAATTCAAAACAAAATATCCAATATAAATCATAACACGCGTATAAATTATATCTACATAAATACGAGACAATAAAAAAAAACTAAAAAATACACATAACTCTTCAAATGGTAGAAAATACAATGATTTAAATGATTAACTAATTTCCAAAGCAATGTTACATATATACAGTTGCTAATCTCATTTGAAAATACACATTTATAACATCAGATGAAATGTTTAAAAATGGTATCATGGCTTTAATTTGTCTTGGCTGGCACCGACTCCAAAAAATCAAATTAATGTACATAAATATAATAATATGCATGGTAAATACAATGCTCTTAATTTAATTTATTATTAACTATTATCTAAAAAAATTATTTTTTACTTTGTAGTAGTTTTTGAAGTCTGTTCTATATTTGGTTAAAAAATTTATTTTTCGCTTTTTAGTAGTTTTTGAAGTGGGTTCTATTTTTGGTTAAAAAGTTTTTTTTTTCCTCTTCTGTTTGAGAGAGTGAGAGTTTTGAGATGCACTAAATGAGTAGGATTTTGAATCCGCTGTCAAAAAAAAATTTTATTCTGAGAATGTGAGTTTTGTTAAATGGTGTAATCTTCACTTCCATCAGACAGAAAAAAGACAAAATCATTCTTAACAAACCAAAATGGCCTGTGAAAGGCACAGAAAAACACGAAGAAACTGTTTGCTTACAAAAATCGGATTACTTTTCACAGAAAAGTGTGGTTAACAGCTGAAATAAAATAAAGTATTATTTTGTTTAATAAAACAAAACAGAATAAAATAAAATTTTCATTTATAGAGGAAACTAGATTCAAAGTAGAAACCCAAAGTTTTTAGAAAAATAAAAAGATAATTCGAAACATATAGTCTTCAACTCTGCATGCTTGAGGGCCACATCGATAACTTTTTTTAAAGTGCAGTAAGACAGTTAAGTAACACAGGCAAGAAATGTATACACGCCTCAGTTACAATGATCAGAGACAGGTTGTATATGTAGGCACAGCAGAATCTCATATGATTCCTAAAAAAACATTTTAATTTTTTATATTTGCACATAACATTTAATTTTATACAGTTATCTCATTTAGTTGTAGTAGACAGATGTAAAAGTAACCTAAGTTATCTGTCGAGTAGAACTCAAGAGCGCAAAAGGCTGCAGCAACACACAACACTGTTCACAACACATTGAAATACTAGCAGACTACACCCGCTGCGCTGGTCGGTTTTTCCCAAAGAACCTTGAATCAAACGAAATATATCGGTGAATATTTAACCTTGTATTTTAAAGTAATCTGTACCTTTACCTGGAATATCCTAAAATAACATAAAAACGGATACTTATTTCATTAAGTTATGTTTTTTTAATACGGTTTATTATTACGTTTACAATTTATTACCTACCGTTTTCCATTGATTTATATGTTTTATAGCTACATTTTTTAATAACGGAAATAAACCCACAACTAAATAGAAATGGCGCATCTAGTATTTGTTGAGAATTATATAAAAATAATGCACTCGTGACATCATAATTCACTTTTATATTTTAACAGAATAATATGGTCACTATAATTTGTGACTCGTGCTGACATATTGCTGTTATTATTATTTTTTTACGCGTGAAGTTTTCGCTATGGTAATGCATTATGAAATTTGGTAATTTTTGAAATTCAATGTTTGAAAAATGGCCTAATCAGTGGATTTGAAATTTATATTAAGAAAAATACAATTTTTTACCTTTCTAACGCAGTTTGTGTAACAATTTTCTGACAAATACTTTTCGAGCAATTAATTTTTTCAGTAACTTCAAATGTTTCATTTTCTGAGATTAATCTGTGGCAACGATCCCAGTCCTCAGCAACACATACCTTTTTAATAAAGAGGATGAGAAAATATACATATGCGCTACCAGGAACTGTTAGCTATGTCAACTATTTTATTCAGACAATTTAAATACTACGTGATTTAAATAAAAATTTTGATCAGATGATTTTTCTTTTTAATAATTGATTAAAATTGTACATATCTTAATTTTTAAAATGATTGGAAAAAATATTAAAATATAAGATGAACATAATTTACAATGTTTCTAAAGATATTTTGGGGATTCAACAAATAAAAGAAACATTAAATACTAAATAATTAACAAGCTTAATTCTTTTCAATTTGTGAACAATAAAGCTTGTAAACAGTAACTTTTTATCAGGTATAAAAAGCATTTAATTTAAAATTGGTATAATTAAATCTATTATAAATTACATTGTCATAATAACTTTTTTCAAGTAATCAAATTATTCACTCTTATCTAAAATTGGTAGGCTTCACTGGTTAGTTTCTCCAAACGAAATATATCGGTGGATTTAACATTGTATTTTAAATACTACACTCTGCTTCTTCACCGCTTCCAAAGCAAGTGACTTGTGGTATGAGGCCACATACCCGTAACCCACAATATAGTTAAGAATTCATAATAGTAAGCAGCAAGAATAAATATAAAATAATACATAGAAGAAAAAAAAACTGATCTACAAAGTGTTAGCAGTAAGAAACTTTTTTTTTTTCCTTGAGTGATGAGGAAAACACAATCTAACATTAATTTAATTCTGGAATATACATTAGAAAAATTACAGTAAACAACAAAAAAAGTTTATTATTTTTTGGGCCATATTTAAAAGAAAGTTTTTATAAGTGAATAAAAATTTATATTTACTGTGACGTCACGAGAATAGCGTGCACTGGGTTTATTTAATCTGTATGCATTATAGCTTTATTGATGCTTTTTTTTTTTTTCATTACAATTAAATAGAAAATATATTTTTATTTGAATTAATTTATTATGATTAAGCATAAAAGTACATATGGTACACCTGAAATAAAAGTTAAAACCTGGTATAAAAGTTTGCACCTGTGAAAATGACACTATGCTTAGCTTGAAATGTATTTTATTTTTTATATTCATAAAACTAAAAACAAAATATTATATGATTGTGCCAACATAACGTAAATTTCTCTGATTTCTTAATTGTTAATTATAAAAATTAGAATTGGAGCCTTTATCGATTACTTCATCTCAATTGTATATCCTGATTACATATGTAGAATGAATTAATATTTTAATAAAGAATTCAGAAAAATATAGGATTTCAGGAAAAATAAAATTAAGAGTAGTGTTATGGCAATAACACTACTCTTAAGGGCAATATACACACTATAAGGGCAATATACACACTATAATTCACAATAAGGGCAAAAAGTTTTGCCCTTTTCAAAGCCACCTTTGGTTTTAAAAAATACGAAAGTTAACCTTTCAAAAAACTATATTTTCTGTATGCCGTTTCGTGATATTTGCAATATTTAAAAATTCGCATCGGTAGTTCAGTGCAAGGTATGAAAAACTAAAGATACCAGACAATATCTACATTTATTCCTTTTTTGACATGTGTATTTGTTTTTGAAAAATAACAATATTAACCCTTCGAAAAAAATTTGTGCACAGGACTCACTTTTGCGAATTCTGATTTTCTGCGATATATAAAATCTGGCATCGGCTCTCTTAAATAACCAAACAAAAAACAAACACACCTAAAGACATCTACGTTCTATTGGGTTCAGGCAAAAACCTTTAATTTAAAAAAAATATTCATGTTAACCCTTTCGAAAACGTTTTTTACCGTAAGTCAATTTCTCTTTTCTAACTATTTTTCCTATCTTTAAAAATTCTAATCGGCATTTATAAACAAGATACGAAAAACTAAATACCACAAATAATCTACATACCTTTGCTTTTTAAAATCTGGTATCCATTTTGAAAAATTTTAATTTTAACCCGCCGAAAAAAATCCTTTCCAAAACTCATGTAATTTTCGTTTTTCAGCCCATGTTTAAAAATCGGCATCGACTCGGGAAATGCGAATACGGATAAGCAGTAGACTCCAGATCACAGACACTTTCATTTTCTTCAAAACGCACTATTGGGTTTAAAAAAAAATATCTACATTAACCTTTTAGAAACCAATCGTTTACGTAACCCACTTTTGCGATTTCCGCTATTTTGTCAATGTTTACCTGTGGTTAAATTTCAATGCTACTAGGAAATTTGGTTGGATCGAGTGTTCTGAAAAGGCCTCTTCCAGAACAGATTGCGCCCCCTGGCGGAGGAAAGTCGAACTATAGGAGTATCTCTGGTTCTATGGACCCGATTACGACGGTGTTTGGCTCATTCTACTTGATTTTTATAGCTTTAAAGATTTCAGTCATCTTCGTATAGAACAGATTATTATTATCTCGGGCTCGGTCAACGCCGGCGAGTTGGCTAGTTTAATAATAAAAAAAAGGCAAGGAGGAAATTAATAAACTTTGCATTTACTTTCAGTTTGTAGAGGTTCTCGGATAGCCTCTGTCTGCAGAATGAAGACTGCTGGACAGACTTTAATGTGCATAATTCTTCAGACATTGGCATCTCGATATCCCACAGTTCAATAGAATAATCTGCAAACTATAGTAAAAAAACATTTTTAAGTCAACAAATAATTTTCAATTTAAATTGCACAATATTTTATTTAAATTTATTTTTCTCATACCTAGGAAAGTGTGAGATATAATATAATACACATCCGAAATGCTGGAGTCGCTGGCTTTGCGAAAGGGTGAAAGTGATAGATCATTCTCACTAAAAATGGCACAGACCAAAATGAAAATAATGTGAGAATATTCTCACACTTCCGGTGTAATTTTAGTGGCTTATGCTAAGTTATGTGAATACAAGAATAACAAAATATGGAAAACAAGAGTTTTCCTCAGACAGTTTGAGATGGTTGCCACACCCTGTCTGCCCTTTGGTTTACAAAATAGCACCCTTTTTGTCCCTCATAAGTAATTAGCACCCTTCTTGCCCCCTCCAGTAAAATAATTAGCACCCTTCTTGCCCCTCAGTAAAACATGCACACTTTCTCCTTTTTGCATTAAAAAAATTTGCTTTCATAGTAAAAACTGACTCAATGTTTGTTGTCTTAGAAAGAATGCCCTAAATTTTAAATGTCAAAAGTGGCTTTAAAAAACAAAAGAATACCTTTAACAATTAAAAAAAGTTCCTTTAAGAATCTGAAAAGTGCCCTAAAGAATCAAAAAAGTGCACTTAAGTATAAAAAACCCTTTTCTCACCAGCAGGACCCTGCCTTTTTTTAAACCTAGGGGAAACTCTGTGGAAAATGTTGCCTTCATCTAGTACTATAATATCCTGGTCTGCTTAGTCACAAATGGTGCCAAACATGTGGCAGAAGTATTTTATCGTAATTATTTTGAAGGTTTACCTATATAATCAAATACATTTACTTAATTTAATACTTAATTTAAAAATACTTAATTTACTTAATTTAAAATTAAGTCCCTTCAGAAGATTCTTTAAGATATTCATAGTTTTCCAATTTTGCTTTTTCATCCTTTTGGGTATACTTTTTTCAGTGATCATTCTGTAGCTTTTTAGTCTTTTCCTTCGTACTTCACATGTGTTTTCATTTTTAAATATACAAGGTGTTTAAAAAATGGCCGGTATATTTGAAAAATCAATAAAAACTAAACAGGAACCAATAGAAATACACCGTTTGTTGCAATATGCTTGGGACAACAGTAAATTTTCAGGCAGACAAACTTTCGAAATTAGTTACAATTTTCAACAACAGATGGCGCTGCAGTCTGTAAAAATCTAAACCACGATATTTTCCACATATCCACCATGCGCAGTAATAATATAGTGTAGTCTCTGAACGAAATTACCAGAAACCTTTGTAAGCGTGTCAGGCGGGATGGCTTCACATGCAGAAGAGATGTACTGCTTCAGTTGTTCAATTGTTTCTGGATTGTGGCGGTACACCTGGTCTTTCAAGTGTCCCCACAGAAAGAAGTCACAAGTTTACAAAGGTTTCTGGTAATTTCGTTCAGAGACTACGCCATATTATTGCTGCACATGGTGGATATGTCTCACTATTTTTCCTGCAAAAAAGTAACGAAATTCACGATTGTTTTTTGAGACCAATTCACAATTTTTTTCCGTGACTAATTGACAAAATTCATGATTTTCAACTGTGATGAAGAATTGATGAAATTCATGGAGATTTTTCATGGCTTGATCAAAGAGATTTGCAATATTTTTCATGGATAGTTTGATGAAATTTGCAATTTTTTCTAGACCAATTGACGAAACTTGCTATTTTTTCCTACAATCGAATACAGGATTCCGTGGTTTTATTTTGCGAGTAATTGACAGTTTTATTTTCACAAGCAAACGATAAAATTCATGGATTTTATATAGCTTATACAACAATGCGGCTTATCTGCTGGAAATTACAGTATGTATACTACTATTACATGAAAAACAGAAATCGCCACTTTGGCAATCAGATGCATAGCATAAAGTCACCATTTTTTTACATTTAGTCACCCTGTGACTGGTGACAACCGAGAATTTTAACTTTTATTAATTATCAGTCCCGGCTGGTAGATAAAATGTTAATGACATTCGTTTAGACCAGCCATACTCAACCTTTTTATCTTGCGGGCCACAAACATATGTTTGCGACGTTAGGTGGGCCGCAGCACACTTAAAAAGGGTAAAAAATAAATAATTAAAATGGTAAATACATAAGTACAGAGTTCTTACACAATTTTGGTAAAAAAATTCCCTGACTTTTTACAAAAATTTTTCTGACTTTTCTTAATAAAAATTTGGCTTATATATTATTGCAAAATGTTCCACAATGGAAACCTTCAGTTATAGGCAATTGCTAATTTAGATAAAAATGCATTACTCTAATAGGAATATCCCTTTTCTGTTGAAAAAACTCTTACATGGACATTTATTTTATAGTGAATAATACTGGAAGATCTCTAAAATAAGGAGACGATGTTGCCTACAACTAATCAAAAAGTGCAAAACACTGAAATGATAAGATTTGTAATAATATATTTAAGAGGACAAAGTCCAAAACAGTTTTCATCTAAGTGGTTCCAACATTCTATTTCAAACTGTAACTTGCAGCATAATATTTTGTCATCATCCAGTAATTAAGCTAGTGGAACTAAACACAGCCATGCTGATAATTATTTAATTATTATCGCTATAATTTCAAACCTGGAGATTTATTTTTTGGGGTTCCTAAAATATTTGAATTTTTGTTATCCCAGATTTTGAATTTAGATTACAGAAAACTAAAATGCAATAATAATGCTCAATGTGAACTAATAGCTTCCTGTTAAGTCAAAATTTTCCAAAAGAACAGTGCCATTGTCATGTGTGCTATGTTCTCTTCTTTTATTCTAGATAAATGCTAAAAAAATATGTGTTGCATGTATTTCCAATTTTTAATTATTTTTCAAATGTTATGCTATTGTTGCATAGTTTGCATAAATTTTATATAAAAAATATGGATTAGAGGAATAAATAATTCAAAATTTCTTCATTTACAATGATAACTGAGATCTGTTGGAAAGTAGTGCATCAAAAAATCCCTGACATTTCCCTGACCTCTTCAAATATTTAAAAATTTCCTGACTTTTTGCCTCAATTTTCGAATTTCCTGACCTGTAGGAACCCTGTAAGTAATATAACAAAGCGGTATAGAAAAGTTAATATTATCAGTAGAGTTGAGCGTTTGTTGCGGAAGAAGTGTTACCAAAAAAATTTAACACCAGTATTTCCAAACAATAAACTTCGTGGTAGATTTCTACTGCAATTGTTGTAGAAATATGCCGCAAAGTTTGTTGTTTCGAAATAGCCTTGTAAAAATAGTGTGGATCCAATTTTTTTTCCTGTGACAACGGTTCAACCCTAAAAAAGCAGTATTAGCTATATATAAAGTAGGAAATTTAACAATATAACAGTGCAGAATTTCTAAAGAAAAAAAAAAATCAGAGCATCTTCTCTAATAAATCAGTCTCTGCTCCTGCAAAAACTTTGTATTATTTATTTTAATTGTAAAAATATACATTACACATTTAATTTTAATTTTGAATAATGTTTGATTAGTGTAGAAAATTAAGAAATGTAGCACAAATAGAACTAAATGTAAGAAGAACTTTTGTCTAAGAAAACGGAATTTAAGATGTTTTAACACAATTTTAAATTAATTATAAATAACAGGGAAAACGACAAAAGAGAAACACAAACCCAACACAAAATATGAGTTTTAAGGAAAACGTTACAGGCCACCGCCCCATGCGAAGAGCACATATTTATCTGGACTGGAAAATCCAAAACACCGCCATTGTTTGTCATTTTGTGGTTGGTTGATTGGTCCTCGCTAAGGCCAAAGTTGGTTGGTTTTTCGTTACAACGGCCGAGTGATGTATATTTTTTATAACCATGTAAATTAAATTGTAAATGTCAAAAAATAGTCTAGAACGCTCTTCAACTATGTTAGCATTTTTTTAAAGAATTAATAAGGTAGCATTATATTTTAAACAAATTCTACTTTTTTGCTATAAATTATTAGAAGAAATATCGACTTGGAAGCAGCTTTGTTCGATTTAATGTTCGATATCGCTTGTTTTGTTTGTATTTTGTTTTTGTATCCATGACGCTTTTTTACTTTGCACTTTACAAGTGGCTAATTACTATAGGGATTTATAGGGTATTTTATGCATCAATTTTCTTCATGAACCGTATACGTATAATGCAATAAATGTTAATATTTGGAGAAGATTAAATCTGCACATCGGTCCTGAAAATCATCCATTTCAATCGAAATGTAATTACATTTTAATCATATACTTAGGAAATATTTTATAAAGAAGGATTGTATTTATTCGTGGCATAGCTTGTTTAAAATCCTAAACCAAGCTTTCAGCAAGTAACGGGAGCTAGACATAATAAGGTATTTGATTCTTGATTCATAACTTAAAAAACAGGCACAGATGTCATATAGGGGAGACCGGTACACAGTGGACCACCGCCTAATATTTTATTTATTTAAAAAAAATTTAAGCTTCTTTTCTATCCAATGGACAACAGCATTGGATTGATTATTTATAGCCTTCAGATAACATGTTTAGATCAGAATGAACCATTTTATCCTGATTGGTTGTTTTGAGCTTCTAAAAGTAAATTTTTTCATCCTCATATTTTTCTTTTTTTAGTAATTAAAGGTTGTAGATAAATAAGATAAAACAGTTATTTTGCAAAGGTAAGATACTTGTTTTTATTTAACATCAAAGTTAATATGTGTAAAAGAAAGCTATAAACAATATTAATATGAATATTTATTGAACTTCAACATGGGGTACAGTGGAGCACCCACTCCTGGGACACAGTGGTTCACAATCCACTCTGCTCCTGTAATGCAGAATGTTCAAAATATTTAATAATTGCTTATTTTCTATAAAGAAAGATTGTTTTAAAGTTGATTTAACAGTAAAATAAAGTAAACAAATAAAAATAACAATTTATTTAACATAGTAAGAAATATTTTGTTTTGTATTTACTGCCTTTGATGTCTTTATAGTCTAATTGTTGAAGATTTTATTCAAGTAAGATTCATGAGACGCAAATGGAATGGAAATCAGTTTATTTCTCCCGAAACTGTAGATGAATCTGCTGTTGATGTCAATGATTTCATACTCAGACCCAAAATTATTTCTTGAAAATTCCAGACTCAATCTTACTCATAAGTACTTTGGAATTTCATTTGCAAATTTTAATGTGCGCTGATTTTTTTGTACTTAAGTAATAACTTCAACTAAATTGCAATTGTTCCTGTATTAATCTTTTATTATTTTCAAAATATAATTAATTTTTTGTTTTTGTTTCAAAATTTATATTACTATGTTATTTTGCGGGTGAAGGGGCAACAAAAAAGAATTAGATTAATGAAAAATAGATTTATAGTGTTTTAGATAATACCTAATAGTGGTCTACTGTACCCCGGTGGGTGGACCAGTGTACCCCGGAAGCGGGGTACACTGGTCCACTTTACAAGTGTATATAATTTTTTTTTTTTTTTGAAAAATGTATTGAAAACTATGTTGTGAGAAAATTATGATGGATGTAAGAAGGTTTAAGGATCATTAAAAAATATTTTCATACAGATCGTTCAGTCTGTTAAAGAGAAAAAAAATGTTGGAACAGATGTGTTGTTGGTCTGCATGATAAATTTGGCGATTTTTTTTCGCGCCAAAATGCCGTTTCCGAAAATGATCGCCAAACTGAAACCGCGCGAAAAACCCGTTTCCAAAATCGAGTGACCACTTGCAAAAGTCAATAAAAACTGCGTTTATTTTTAAGAACGAAAAAAAAAATTAATAATTTTAAAACCTTTAATTCTATGTCAGGGGGCTCTGCCCCCCCCCCCCTGATCCCCCCGTTAAACATCGTAATTTGAGCTGAAATTTATAAAAAATTAAATTTTAAACGGAGTTAAAAATTGTAATTTCAACAGAAATTTGTAAAAATTAAAGATTTGAACTTTTAAAAATGATCGCTAGATTAGAAAGAGAATTTCATTGGTGCTTCAGAATTGCGATCAATTTTGAAAACGCATTTTCAGCACGAAAAAATACAAATAAAAAGCAAAATTGTACTTACATTTTGAAGACAATTTCTTGAACTTTCAGGAAAACACAAATAAAAGAGTGCAGAAACAAAAAAAAAAGAGCGGAAAAATTTAGAATCCAAAGAAAAAAATTTAAAAAAAATCTATATACAGGGTGCATGCGTTTAAAAAAGCAGAAGCCATAATAAAAAAAAAAATGAAATCGAACTAGAAAATATCCAAAAAAAAATCAAATAACGATGCTTGGATGCTCGCAAAAGTAGGTCAGCGGCAAGTGCGTCGCAAAAAGAAATGACAGACGCTGACCCAACGCGGGAAAAAGCTACCGTTATAATTTCAAGAAACAGGTTTTAGAAATGCGCAAAAGTCAAAAAGTGCACACTGCGCAAGTCCATTAAAAAAACGACATCCAAGGCGCAAAAGATGACTCTCCCCCTTCTCCCTACCTACAAAGCTAGAAGAGCGGCTAGGGTTGCCATTAAATAGGGGTTTGGCAGGATTCAGAACAGGGTTGCCAGAAATGCAAGTTTATCACCAATGTTGGCGAGATGTTTTTGTGCGTATATTTTGCAGACCAACAAGACATCTATACCAAAATGTTAACTGAAAAAGTGGTCCACTGTGTACCGGTTTCCCCTACGCACCACATTGGCACGATTGCAACAAAATGGCAATTTTATGCCTCACATGGTAACCCAGTTATTTTGTTTATATTGCTGTTTATTTACTTTTATTTTTATTAACTATAAATTGTTTTTATTGTGTATATCAGTATTTATTTAATATCAAAGTATTATTTATTTATTTTTATTTCCTTTTTTTAAATAATAGAAGCTATTTAATTTATTATGTTATTTTATTTTTATATTGAAATAAAAAATCACATGCACTATTATTGCATGCTATTTGTAACTAATATTCAAAAACAAGATTTTCGCCAAATTGACAGAGGAAAAAAATTGCACCAATGTGGTGCGTATATGACATCTGTGCTAAAAAACAATTAAATATAATTTATCCCTGAATCTACACTGCAATTTACAAGTTTCTAAAACTTTAAGACTATGCCCTGTATATTATAGGTGTAGATTCACAGTCGCCACGTGGCGATTAAATTTTTTGCTGTGGCCACTAACTTTTGGTGTTTTAGTCGCCATGTGATTTAAAAGTGATCAATTTGTGAAATTTTGTTTTTTGTTTTTTTAAAGATTGAGAGCAAAACACATAACAAACTTTATTATTATCTTTTGATAACATTTCAGAATGATCTGTTTAACACAGCAAACTATTAAATATATTCGAATAGTAAATGTTATTCGTAACAGTTTGAGTCTGATAATTTTATATAGTCTGCGATTTAAAAAAAAAAAAAATTTTTTTCTTATAGATAATAATAATAAAATGACATTTTCCTTATAAGTGTTTTGATTTTTATAGTGCAAAATAATCTCATACATTCAGATTTTCTTTTATATGTACTTTTGTATGACAAAATCAAAATAATAAATATTGTTTTTCTAATATTCCCCGTTGTCATAATTGCTTAGCTTATACAATTTTTTTTTTAAACCGTATCTTGCCCAACTTTATCTTCTGCCTGTACATGAGTTAAGATTTATATTACAGTTAATTAGTATTGAAATTTTGTTTATGTGTGTATATTTAATAAATTATTTTACACTTTGAATTCCTGAGTTTTTTGGGTAGCTTTTTATCCCATATAAACACTATTGTTTTTATCCGTTTGTTTCACATTTGTGGCCACTGGTTTTTTTGGGTTTAGGAGCCACTGGCTCCTTGCAAATTTTGGGAATCTGCACCTATACTGTATATGATATCAAATGTCTATCAGTATTTTTTAACTTTTGCTGGACGCAGATTTTCCGAAATGTACTAACAGGAATAATGTTTATTTCCGGACCAGTATCAATTTTAAACAATATTTCGAAATTAGTTACAAAGTTAACAGTTTCTCTCCCTTCAGATTTTAAACTATCCACGTGACTTACAAATTCCAACACTGATGAAGCATTATTGTCTGAATAATTACTAGAACTATTTTCTACTTAAGTTATTTTCTTAATCCTACATACAACTGCAAAGTGGTTTAATTTTTTACATTTCTTGCATATTTTATCCCATGCTGGACATTTGTCACATGCATGTCTCAATGTACAATTTGAACTTAACAGTTGTTCTTAAAATAAACTTATTTATTCTTGTATCTAGAATTAGTTTTCCGACTAGTTTCATTTTTTACTTTTCTTTCTTTTAATATTATCAACAGCTTCTGACTTCAATACTGTTTTAGTTAGATTAAAATCATATTCAATTAATAACTTCTATTTAATTGCTAAATCCCATATTCTGATTGTCACCAAACTTCTTTCTTTATATTTAAAAACAATCTTTAGCAAGATTTCCTTTAATCTGTCACAAAAGAATCAACACTTTCATTTTTCTTTTAGTATGTAATTAAAAAATTTATAGTGTGCAATTACACTATTCGTTTTTTGGCTCAAAATAATTATTAAAATGCTCAATCACTATATCAAATGTATTAGCATCTTCAGTAGGTAATTTAAAACTTAAATCTATCTATACACTAGTCTCTCATGCAATGGAATAAATCAATTTTTAGCTTAACAGGCTTATTTGTCTTTTCCGAAGCTTTTAAATAGAGCATAAATTGTTGCTTAAATTTCAACTGATTTTCAGGGAAATTACCCTGTAATTTCATACAACTGGGCATTTTTTTACATATTTCGAGTATATAAGATGTGAAACAAGCTTTACTTACAGTTTTATATGGAGCACTTCATATCTTAACAATCAGAAATTTCTTATTTAAACAGCACCACTGCTACGATTATGTACTTAAATATTTTATAAAAAAATAATACTATTTCTTAAAGTAAGCATGTCAAACACGTGGCCTGCACTGCCACACTTGGCCTGCCAATAACTTATTTATGGCCTGCCAAGCCTTTGACAGTTTCTCTATGTTTTTTTCAGTTCACATTTGATGCAAAAAACATACTTTGCATGAAAGCACTAACTATGGCTGTAATGTTGCCATGTTGGATAATTTTTTATTCAAAATATCTATCAGTATTTCAGAATAGTAATCTTTGCTTTGTTTAATGACAGACATTAAATAAAGTGAAGATTACTAGTAAAAAAACTGGTATCTATTTTGAATTAAAATAAAAAAACATACAATCTGGCAACATTGGCATGGCATTAGATATGGTAAACTTAAAAAAGTATAGTATGTGTATGTGGTCAGATCTAACTCATTTTAAAATTTCAGCTACAAGGTATGGATGCGAAATTAACGAATCGGAAAGCTATAATGAGCACACCTTGAATCTAAAAATTTAAAGATTTAAAAAATTGTATTTTTTTTTTTATAAAGTTGTCGGTACTTTTCGGTTAGCCGGGCGCCAGTGATATATGTACATATAAAAATACATATGTATATACATATATGTATATATATACATACATACATGTATATATATGTGTATGTATATATATGTATATATGTAGATATGTGTATATATGTGTGTGTGTGTATATATACATGTATATATATCACTGGCGCCCGGCTAACCGAAAAGTACCAAGTTGTCTTTTATGTTGAAACAAACACTTTATTTTACTGCTGTCTTCGATTTACATGACATTACAAAATAATGCACAGTATTTATTAAGTACTAAATAATATATGGAAAAAACTCTTATAATGTGCCACTGCTTCACGATAATTAATAGTTTAAAAAAATAAAATAAATAACTTTTAAATGAGTAGCTTTGAAAATGATATGAATTCTCGTCTTGTTTTCCTGAAACAAAATTGTATATACAGGGCATCGTGTTCTGACATAGTTGAACGCGATGATTTAGGATTTGAAGTGATTAATTTTCCGTATCCATGTTAGTAAATATGTCAGTGTTAATTAGCCCTAAGCGATCTTTATTTTTAATTTTTTTTAATTTTTACAGAAATATTCATACTCGCACACAGTTTAAGATTTTTCAAATTATGTTAAAACTCTTTACTTATGTGAATAAGCATGATTAATTAAAGATGAACATCATAAATTTACAAATGTCAATTTACAATACATTTATATTCAAATATAAGCTGAAATTTTATGTTTGATATGTAGAAGTTACTTTGGAGTTAACAAAAAATGTACTCACTAACGTCTAAAAAACCTTCAGAAAGATAAATTACTAAATTTGAAACTCATACTTCATTTAAAATGTGCAATCATGGTGCATATTATAAGTAAAGCATGTGCTTAAAAAGGTGAAAAAAACGTTCAGTTGCACACAAGTCAAAACTACGTGCAATATGTACGTTTATGTAATTCACTACAAAGTAGAAAAAATAATATCCAAAGCAATTAAAGAAATTTGAAAATGATATAAGCTAAAATATATGTGTCATGGCTAGAAAAATTCATGTTATAGCTGGAAATTTCAATAATCATATAAAGTCTATAATTTCAATGTATGTTGCGTATTACAATGTAATTCATGGAAATACAGACGCATGAAATTCCACTCAGTTTGCAGAGTTCATTTTCAGACATGTGTACTTAAAAATAAGCGTGGAGTTCCTGGAAATTATTCCTATGCTCAATACAACCACTATAATTGATATTTTTGACTCAATATGAAAGTGTTGACTGAATAAAGTTTTTTGTTCAAAAATTAAGTTTATACTATTGTAAATAATAGTGTTCCTACAACGATTGGCTTTATAAAAAGAAGTGATTGCAAAATTAACAGAAAGTTGCAAAGATCAGGGTAATGTACACTTAGTACATTTTGTATCATTTTTATTGTGATTAAAATTTTTAAATGCCAGATTTATGTTTCTAATTTGTAGGTATGTAAACATCCATGCAATTAAATATATATTTTTACTTTCTTCTATCTTTACAAGAAGAAAGTATTGGATTCATGAAAATTTTCGACTTCCAGTTTTCGACGGATTTATACGTTTTAGAAGGTCCTGAACACGATTTGACTATTTTTAGAAAATGTCTGTCTGTGATTCTGTCTGTCTGTCTGTATGTGACAAAAACTTTGTGGGCGCTCTATCTCAAGAACTAATGCTCGGAATTTAATAAAACTTTATATTCAGTTAATCCTTGATATAAATTGGTGCTGATTAGTTTTTGGTAAAAATCGTCCAGCAGGTGGCGCTGCTATGCAGCATTTTTCAAGATTTCTGCAATAGCTCTATCTCAAGAACTAATGCTCGGAATTTAATAAAACTTTAGATTCAGTTAGTCCCTAATATAAATTGGTGCTGATTAGTTTTTGGTAAAAATCGTCCAGCAGGTGGCGCTGCTATGCAGCATTTTTCGAGATTTCCGCAATAGCTCTATCTCAAGAACTAATGCTCGGAATTTAATAAAACTTTAGATTCAGTTAGTGCCTGATATAGATTGGTGCTGATTAGTTTTTGGTAAAAATCGCCCAGCAGGCAGCATTAACATTGCATATTGGCATATGTGTTTAGTTAAATTGAGAAAAGCTCATTAATTGTAATTTTATCATGTTTTAATTTTAATTCATGAATCCTACTTTCTCCTCGCATTTCTTTGGCTAACATCAAAGTCGTCAATTTTCTGCTTCTGGTGATCAAAAATTAACCTAAAATAATGTTCTTACTTGGTCGCGTTATTGCTATTAATGCTACAAGAACTGCATTAAAATAAAAAGTAGATTGTGTGATTTTGAAACTTTCAAAGGGGAATTGACTAACTTGTACTATCTTATGATTTTTGAAAATAATTTAAATGTGATCTCTAAGTATTAATTACAAATTCATTGCTTTAATCTTACCAAAATATTTGTTAAAAGCATTTTGTTCAGTAAAGTTTAATTTTAATTTTACATCTTGTGTGAAAAGGGCTTTAAAAATAAAATTTACACATGACACAAATTGCGGTGAAATGTATGTAATCCAGTTTTTTGCCATTGTGTAGAGAAGTGCAAATTCTCCATAATTTTGTAATAATATTCATTTTTATAGCTGTATAATTTTAATAAATTGTGTATTTAATTAATGGAATTTCTCTAAAATTATTCTTTTTCTTTCAATTAGTATTAATAATTTGGATATTAACTTTTTTAGATAAATTTATGAACACTGTGTACATAAATGAGAACTACTAATTTTCTTTACATATTAGGTTACATTACGTATTAGGAAGAATTTTAGTTAAAATTCCCTTTTTTAGTAGTTAAGTGATGTGCCAGCTCTAAATGCTCCTCTAGAGCCCCCACCTGTTGATCAAATGAAAAATTATGGTTCTCAGATTGAAGCAGGCACCATGCTACTGAAAAGATCTCTCTTCGCAAAGACATGAACCTCTTTTTGTTCGAGCTCAAAAAATGGTAAGTTAGAACTCACAGAATTTATTAGTTTAGAAAAGATATTAAAGGAGATGGTTAGCATTGATTTTTGGCCACACCAATGCAGTAAAAAAAAAAACCTTTTTTCTAAGATGTTTTGGTTGTTTTAATATAATTTAGGATCTTTATTTCTGTCTGATTTTTGTTTGAAGATTGTTTAAATATTTTATACAAAATCAGAAAGACAGGCTCGTATAGCACATTTTAAAGAGAGATTCTATTTCTCGGCCTAAAATTCCTGTACGTTTTATGATTATTTTCAGTTATATAGAAAAGGGAGATCACCTTCGGACTTTCTGCATTCTATTTAGTGATATTTTCACTTACATATATTTACATTTTTGTGTGTGTGAAAAATGAATGACATGCCTTGTCTTGTGTGACAGGAAGCATCTACAAGAGTGTGCCATGAACTTCCAATTGGCGACCATTTTTCTCTGCTCACAAGTATCTGAAACAAACTGGGGTCACCAAATTATGAAAGGGCATTCAGTTCTCTGGAGCTTATGTAAACATTCAGATTAAAAATTTGATTTTGACAAAATGGCAGTAGTCTGAACAAAAAAAGATAATCCTCTTCTCTCTTTTTTTTAACCTTTTGCAAGCTTGAAAAAAATAATTAATCAATGAAAATTGAACTTTTTGGTGGTATAAACTCTAGCAAAAACGATCACCTTTCATAAAAGAAAGAAAGGACATTGGTAGAATAGTTCTCGAGAAAAATGGTCGTCTAATTTTAATTGCATGGTTTTGAGATGGTTTCGTCACATAACAAACTTTGAGTGTAGAGATGTGTGCAGAAGCCATTTTCTGGCTGTTGTACCATTATGTTCAATGAGCAAAAAAGTTTGTGAGGAGTTGTAGAAAAATGGTCATCTAGTTTGAAAAACATGTTTCTACAATTAGATGGTTTTGTCATACAATGAACTTCGAACGTAGAGCTGCATGTACAGAGCCATGTTGCATTATGCTCAACAGGCAAAAAAGTTTCTGAGGAATTGTGATATCATGAAACAGCTTTAGTCTTATATAAATCTACACACTTGAAAAATGCAAAAATATAAAAAATATATAAAAAATAAATAAATAAAAAATACATAAAAATAGACAAATAAAAAATATAATAATAATAATAATCGAAAAATTTGACTTAAAGAAATTGAACCTCTGTTTAATGCATTTCAGTTATATATACAGTAAAACCTCTGAAGAATGGCCGACATTGGGACTGAGTAACAATGGGCGCTTCTTAAAGGTGACCGGTGTATGGAGGTTTGTGGTTCAACTTATTAGAAGAATCAAACAAAACTATTAAAGGCGGCATTCAAAAAAAATATTCTTTCCACGCTCAACAACTCAAAATTTTCTGAATCATTTTCAGACTCATTTTTTAAAGTAAAAACATGAAACTTGGTGGCGTGATTTATGAAGAGATTTATAAGACACCCATGTTTTTATTTTTCGTTCAATTGGAAATTGATTTACAAACAATTATTTTCACAGCACGATAATTTTCTTTTGTTTCCAACGTTATTGCTTCGAGAAATTCGTTTCAAAATGTCCACTTTGACAGCATTTTTAAAAATATATTCTGCCTTTATCAAAAAATCGACCAATACGTACATTATAATGTTTCTGAATAAGAGAACCTGCCAATTGGGTGCATTTTAGAGCAAAAATGAATTTAAAAATAAGTCACAAAATAAGCAGTTTGGATTTGAGTACACCCTTAACACGATAAAATACTACAAAATGTGTAAGGTTTTTTTTTATTATTATTCTACATATTAAAGAAATCTGTTACTTTCATTTGTTTTGAACATTTTGAACTTAATTTTTTTTTCTATCAATACGATAATATCTGTGGGGGTTTTGTGCAAATTGTCATCGTTTTTATTTAGTGCAAAAAATTGAATGTCTTGGACATTTGCAAGGATGTCTTTTGTCAAGGACATTAGTTTGGTTTCGTTGTCTTTTTCAATTTCCGTTTCACCCTCACATAAAGTTACACTGTCCTCTTTCTTCATCATGTCCTGAAACATTAAAATCATTAATTTCAAGTTCTTTGGCAATATTCAATGTACTTTCCTACAAATTTGGCCCTGAAATTGGTAAGTTTTTTAATATGCAATTCCTAAACCACTCTAATAGCATTTCATTAATTACTTCATTCCCAGTTTTTTTAGGTGCGTTCGTAATTATATAAATACGTAGCACCTATAGTCGTCGTTTGGTCCGTCCGTCTGTCCGTCCGTCTGTCTGTCTGTCCGTCCGTCTGTCTGTCTGTCCGCATATAACAACGCAAAAACTACCCAACCAAATGGTTTGCAATTTAAAATATGTTATCTTTGCAGAATTTTGTCGAGACATTTCAAATTTTATTAAAATCGAATCAAAACTTTAGGAGATATTAATAAAAATATTTATTAAGAAATTTGATTTTTTTTTTTTAAATCGGTGCTTTTTTGTTATAGCAGCTTCCGATGGATGTTAAATCGTCAAGCGACCGAGATGCTTATTTTATTACAGAAATTAATCTGCAGACGATATAATTCATTTCACAGAATTAAAAATCATCTAGGTCTGAATATTTATATAACTAGCTGATACATATATATCTGAATATTTATATAACTAGTTAAGATATTTGTATGAACAGTGTCATAAAATATATACTTAACTAGCTGTTTAACCCGTTCTACGCACGGGATATCATGAATTTAATTCTAAAACGTGCGTACGAACGCACCTCGTTTGTAACGTTTGACGTACAATTTCCAACTTGTTTACATTTTATCTTGTTTTCTGGGTTTTTGCCTCTAAGATGTTTCTCAAGATGCAATTCTTTATTCTTCACAATTTCATTTATTTGAGTCCTTCCGCATCCATATTTTTCTGTTAATTTCTACGCAATAATGCCCTTCTTACTATCATCAAAAACTTTCAATTTTCCACTGAGTGATAACAATTTCTTTTTAGACGTTTCACTCATGTTCAACTTTGAAAAATACTAAAACACTTGAGTATCTAACCTGAAAGTGTAGTGTCACAGATAGAAAAACGTAGTCCAAAGTAACCGATTCCCGGAATTCCACCACTTTATGAAATCTTTTATAGTATGCTCTGCGAGCATCACATGTAACAATGTAAGGCCAGGAGACAAACGACTGCAAGGGGAAGAAAATATTACCGCTTTGCTCTCTGCGTGGACAGGGAGGAACGACTTGAGGTGTTTAAGCACTTTTCTACCTCTGAATACAACTTTTATATAAATAGCAGGATCCCCTACACAAACAAAATAGGTGTAAAAAAGTGTCCAATAGGTGAATGCAGTTCACACACATGCATGATTCCTAAATAAAGGAATTTGGAGAATTTGCAGAGCCCTCGGCCGCTTTTGGTGGCCATTTCAGAGTGATTTTCCCTTGCTGTGGCCGCTTTTCACAGGTGACGGCATTCAGAGATTTGATTTAATGTTAATTCAATGTAACTCATTCCGTTCTATGGATAAGTGGTCGGTTGTTAGAGGGGACTGCTCTTCAGAGGTGACCATTAATGGAGGTTTTACTTTATTTATATATATGTATATATATACATATTTTTGCTGATATAAAGTGCTCATAACACCATCATACTTTTTCCATATGTTAATAATATATTAAAAAAAGTAATAGTAAACTACGACGGTTTTATAAGCACTTCATTAAAAAAAATTGATATACTGTATTTATATGTGTATTTTACATACTTTTTTTTACCAGTTTTTTTACATCAAAAGTAGAAAGTACAAAAAATGCACAATTTTTCTTAATAAAATTTTTATTGATAGTAAATTTTCTTGGAGAAAAACATAAAGCAATTAAAGAAATGTCTCACTTTTAGGAAATTATACCATTTAAAAGAATAATTAATATTAAAAATATTAAATTACAGTTGCAACAGTTATTTAAGGCTGTTAGTCAGTGAGATCTCAAATTCCCCTTGCTAATGTTAAACCTATGGGCATGCCATACATTTGTATTTTTAAAAAATCTCTCCAGGACATTAATATTTTTAATGTGTTTTCTCTGTGTACTCTTCTTAAAAGATGTCTCCCTTTTTTTGCTTAGTTGTCAAAATATTTCTAAAACAAAAACCTAATTTTATGTGAAGTGTTAAAATCTTACTCAGTGTCGCTAAGATTTTTACACATAAAAAAGAATCCTTTAAGAACATTACAAAAAAGAAAAGTTAAAAATATTAATTTCCTCAGGATATATTTTATAAAATACAATATGTCCACTCCCATAGGTTTAACATTAGCGAGGGGAATTTGGGATCTCACCGACAGTGGTATTTTTAAATAGGGTGAACACCGTCATTTTTTAGTTTTTAAAATGTGTTGTAGAGTAATAATAGTAATAATAACAAAAATAAGTTAGCAAGAGGTCATTAGTAGAATTTAAAAAATCTTATTACTATATTTTTTTCGCAAAGTTGACTGCTCTAAATTTAAAATCTGGCATAAAACTTCAGCATGAACAAAAATCATCAAGTGTCTTATTGTGCGAGCATATATGGTAGTTGAAATATATCAAAATTTTTGAATAAACCTGCGTTTCTAGTCTTGTATGACACATTTAAACAATCTTGAAGCAAAAATCAACCTGAGAGGGGGTAGATATAAATCAAAATTGTACCAAAGCATCTTGGGGGGAGTGGGGAGGTGGTGCAAAAATCAATGCTCTATTTGCCCACCTGTTTTCATTTCCTACAGATGAGTTTGGGCTATTTTTTCCAAGTCCGAGCCCAACAAATTGAAATCAGAAGAAAAATTTTGTGTTATTGGAGTCCATGCCCGACATCGAAAGTACACAGTAAAAAATTGTTAACATTTTAAAATAGTTTCAAGATTAATTTTTACATTTAAAAATCTTTTTAACTAGAAATAAGTATTAATCCTAAGTCTTTAAAGTCTGATTAAATATTTAAATAACAAGTTTATTTTCTTAATTTAAATTTATGAATAAATAAAATTTTCACTTTAAGCCTGAGAACAAAGACTTTTATAAAAATAATAATATTAATAGGTTCTCTAAATTTCCTAGTATACATTATAATGTAGATTAAGACTATTTAATTTAACTAAATAAAGAAACATTAACTTTGATAAAATTTTATTTATTTATTTTTTAATTAGCTTTAATGAAATGTCATATTTTTATTATGTTTTGCTAATGCCAGGGGTCTGTCCAGACTTTTTTCACGGAGTCCTGTTTTTGTGAAGTTGTGAACAACTTTTTATATTTGTGAAAAATCTAATCATAATTTTGTGAATTTGAAATGGTCGTTATATTCAGGTTCTTGTTTATGCATTTTTAAGAAGCTATATGGATATAAAATACATATATCTTCTTTATATATGTAAAAGTGACAGGTCAGATTTTACTTTTAAATGATTAATTTGTGAAATGTATGTTTAAAGATGGAAAAATTTTGTGAAAAACCTATTTTTAAGACAAGGAATTTTATGAAGGGTCCTGTTTTAGGGAAAGTAATTTTGTGAAGGATCCTTTTTTTAAATGAAAAATTTTGTGAAGAGTCCTTTAAAGGACCCAATTTTTTCCTAAACAGATCCCTGGCTTATGCCTTCAAATTTGTATGCACAGCTATTCGAAAATTTCTTTTAAATTAAAACTTGGTTGATAAAATTCATTTCTTCAATATTCTTTTTTTTCTGTAAGGTTCAAGTTATTGAGATTTCATTCTATATTGTATGTCATCTTTATTATGTGACGCAACAGAACTTTGTGATGTTTAATTTACATAATTATGCATTTCTTTTATTCATGTGTCCTAAAATTTATAATTAATTAAAAATGCTAAATAAGAATAAGCATGACGTTTGTTTTAAAATTAAAACAATCTGTATTATGGAAACAAGAAGCATGTTTTGCTGTTTTTTATATTCTTATTCAATTTTTTTAAATTATTTTTTAACTCGTGTAATTTTTTTTTAATTTATGAGTCGGTCACACAATTAATTATGTTGTAACGGCCATAATGTCAAGTGCCAGGCCGTTCAGTAGAGCAGAGAGAGAACAGGTTAAGGTTTAAATTAAAACAAGTTTATTGAATCTAATTGGGCAGGGAGATTGAGCAAGAACTACTCGTTTTACCTAACTCAAAATAAAGTCTCGACTTCGACTTGAAGCGGCACAAAAATTAAAAACTCTCAAATAAGTAAATAGAATATATAAGGAAAAACACGGTAAAATTTACCATGGAGATTTTGCTTTGCGAATGATTACCTCCATGGTTTAATATTTTTATGACTCATAATGAGCAAATCTCCTTTGTTTATTGACTCTAATGGATTGAGATATTCGGATGTTAACCTCATTTCCACTGAAGTTATCTCAGAATCTATAAATTTTTGAATGTCACTCATCTCTCAAGCAAACAGTTTTTTGGAACGATCTTTCTAAAAATATAACTTTTATGCAATTTCATTTGAAAAAATAATTTTCAATAAAAATGGCCGCCTGGCATATGAAAAAAGAAGTGCCCGTATTTGTGTTTCTCAGTGACTTGCACTTTTATTATATAGATTTACATACGATAGGATTTAATAGAATAAACTTTTATTAATATCTTTTTCAGATTTGATTCGATTTTCATAAAATTTTCAACAAAATTCTGCAGTGATAATATATATTAAATTTCAAAACATTCGGTTGGGTAGTTTTTGCGCTGTTATATGCGGACAGGCGGTCGGGCCAAATGACGACTATTGGTTCTACGTATCTATATAATTACGAACACAACTAAAAATCGAGAGTTGTATCAAACTCCCCCTTTAAAGGGAGTAAAATAAAAATCTTATGTTTTATAAAGGTAAATATATCAAGTGTGTATGGGGGGGAGGGGGTGAAGTTAAGTTACTGTGTTTTTCTTTTTGTATGAGCCACATGGTTTTTTTTTGTTTCCATCCAAATTTATTTTTAAAATCTAGATCTATGTGTAATACATGATGAATATTTGAAATTTGACTATCCTCTGTATATATGTCTAATGATCAATGCATAAAGTAGTTCCCTGGCAATTTTGTCTTCAAATTTATGAAACCATTAATCAATATACCGTGAATACTGTGTAATTTTAAGCACTAACTATTTGATTTTAATAGAATAAAATCTGTTTTTCTCTCAAAATGATGCATTAAGAATAAGGGTGTGCATGTTATACGAGGATGCGACTAACATGAAAAAATAGAATGAATCCCTTAAAATTCTTGGAATACTTAGAATTTTTGTAGACTCCTTGGATCCACACAGTCAAATTTAATGTGTTTACAGATTAATTACACAGTATTATGTAAGAGTTAAGTACAACTAAAATTTATTCATTAATATTTATTGTTATTTATTAAAAAAGTGTGCAAGTACCAAATTTATGTTAAAAAAAACACTATCAAATTGAATGTGTTTACAGATTAATTACACAGTATTATGTAAGAGTTAAGTACAACTAAAATTTATTCATTAATATTTATTGTTATTTATTAAAAAAGTGTGCAAGTACCAAATTTATGGGATGGGTATTTTAAGAAATGTATGTATATGGAAAAATTAATAATCTATTAAATAATATATTAATAAAATGTACATGTATGTGAGAGCGAGTTAGTTATTAATACCAGGAAGATCATATTTTTTTAATAAAATAAGTTGTATTTCAAAAAATTACCAATAGATGGTGCTGGAATGCATAATATGAAACAGATGTCAAACTTGTTCTTGTAAAAGAGCTTAACCAACAACACTTGATCTGGTAACGATAGCATACTTCTGGCATCGAATGAAGAATCTTGTGCAATGAGGTGTTTTATTGACAGCCTGATTTGGATAAATTGGCTTCATGCCAGTGCCATCTATCGGTAATTTTTTCAACAACTTTTTTAATAATCAAATTTTTAGTTGCTTAATAAGCGTATAGCCAACATAGTGAAAAAGTACCCAAGCCGGGAATCGAACTCTGGTCATCAGTATAGCATATTGATATTCTACCAACTAAACCACTTGGGAACGTTACTCAGCCTGAAACTTTCTCACTATAACATGTTGGCAAGGCTACAAACGCAGCACAAGATGGATGGAATTAAAAATATGAATTTATTCAATTATCGATGCTGGATTTTCTTTGATTTCATGTTTGCCCTAGGGTTGGTGGCTCACGGAAAAATATTCCATGCGCTAACACCATTTATTAGCGTAACGTTAATGCACTATACTGATGACCCCGGTTCGAGTCCCACACTGTAATTTTTTGTTTTTTGTTTTTTTACAGTTAGGTTTTCAACTGACACAGATTTCAATGTGTTTCATGCATTCAAATTTTTAATCTCAATTTTAAATGAAAATACAACGTACAATTCAAATTCTCAAATGTCTCTCTTGCATCATTTATTATTGTTAATGACTATTATGACTTTAGTAGAATTTTTAGCATACAAAATTTCAAGAAATGTGAATAAAAATAATAAAATAAAATTTGCGATCTCATGTAATTAAATAATTGGAATAAGAAATGCAGTTTTAAAAACTTTTAATTATTTCTTATAATTGTTTATTTTATGTTAAATATTTATTGTTAAAAACTGAATTTTTATTAATTAATAACTGATATTATTTTGAAACACTCTCGTTTACTCTGGTACATAAAAAGATAACTGCATTATAAATGATTTTATTATTGTTACCAGTAAGTATTATAAATATTATTAAAAAGTTCTTTAATGTTTGAACAGGGTTTGGTGATATATATCAATGGATATATATCTTGATATATATCATGATATATATCCGATATTTATTTTCAAAATATCATGAAGTTTGATAATTTTGATACTTTCACATATTTGATGTTTATTTTCAAAATATTGCGTATAATATTTTTGATATATTCAGTCAAAACAAGTGTAAAGGAAATTTTTAACTGTTATTAACTGCGTCGTTCTTTAGATAAAGAATATTTGCTCTTATAGTGGCTTTTTTATCCCCTCCCCCCTCAACCAAAAAAAAAAATTGTTTAAAATTTTCATACAACTTGATTACTAAATCCTAATAGTTTGTTTTTTGTGAGTGTAAAAAGCAAATTGTGTTTGTTTTCAATTAGTTGATCTTAAAAATTTTTAAGTGAAAAAAAGATAGAAAAGACATGTAGAATATTGCTTTATTAAGTTTTCATGCTAAATGACATATGTTTTCATGTCTAATTTATAATAACCCTGACAATATTTATAATTATCAGTAAGTTGACTATTTTGAAAATATCGGATATCTATATATAAAAAATATATCGAATATTTTTTATATTTTCGAAAATATCATGATATTTACAAACCCTGTGTTTGAAACCGGAAAGTGGAGTTTGGAAAAATGTGTCAAGTTATTATTATTATTTTTTAATTCATTTTATAATAATTCATTTTAATGTACACTGAATCATTTGCATTGAAAACTATATTAATATAAATAGAAAGAAATGTGTTAAAAAAATGCAATTATTGTGTATAAAAGCAGTAAATATTGAAATAAGATAATGGATTTTTAAAAAATGCAAATTTTCATTATCTTATATTATATTTCACACTGAATCATTTGAAGTGAAAACTCAATATTTTAAAATTAATTTGCTATATTATCTGTAACACTTTAGTTTTCCTCGGCTACATGAAGTCATTTCAATATTAACCACAAAAAATGGTAAAAAAAAAAAAAAAAAAAAAAAAAAAATGTACAAGAGAAAATGCAAAAATGTGTATAAAATGTAATAAATAGATGAGAGATAAAAAGTATTGCCTACATACAGGGCCTAATTTCTAAAAAAAAAAGTACCAGAGCCCTAATATTCTGCATTTCTAACACCCGTAGACTACCCCCTCCTCCCCCTTTCCGCCATTACTCTAATCTTCATATTTATATTTCATACATTATTTTCAAAATTTAAAGCACATTTTTTATTTACACCCTGAGAAAAGTTTTGTTGAATCATAAAAAATTTGGTTGGCCCAACAAAACTTTTCATTTAAATATGGGTCAATGGAAATTTTGTTTGAATCCACAAAAAAAAATTTTTGCAATTAAAACAAAAAAATTTTGTATTGTCAGCAAAAAAATGTTTTGTTAATTCAAGTAAAATGGTCCAATTTTACTTGAATTAACAAAATTCTTTTGCTGAAAAGTTTTCTTAAAATAAATATAATTATCTGTTTCTTTAAGAGTTCTTTTTAGTTTCGGCAATGAAAACTTTTGTTTAAAGAACAATTGTGTGTAACTTTAAGAATTTTCATTGTTTAAACAAAAAAGGTTTTAATTTACTAATTGTTAAAGAAACAATTATAATATTTAATTTAAAACTGTTTTTTGTATTAGAATCAATCTAATATAAAATCTTAACTATTTTTTTAGGTAAATTTTAATTCATTTTCAGCAGTGAATTATGCCTGTAATCCTGGAATTAACAAGTGAATTTTTATCCTGCTTTTTTTCAAGCATAAACCGACAGATTGAACAATGTCCCAAGCTGGGAATCGAACCCGGGTCCTCAGAATAACGATCTGAGGCTCTACCACTAAGCTACAAGGAATGATATCCCAACTCGAAATTTCTCACTCTTATATATGTTGGACCGGTTGCAACAGCAGCACAAGATGCAAATGCAGGTATTTTAATTTGCATCTTCTGACGCTTACAGTGCCATCTGTCACTAAAATTTGGAACTATTATTTTTTTTGTTCATGTTCTTTCCCCCTTCTTCAATAATACGCCATTCAATTTTGATATCATTCTAATCAGTGGTTCGTTTTTTAGAGCATAAACTTAAACTTTAATTATAATCACCCTGTATATATATATATCCACACAATCAATTATAATATAGTATGATACATTCTATGATAACATTATGATTTCTATTATTTTCATAGACTATATAATTCACTATATAATATATTCTATATAGATTATATAATAATATTATATAGTGTAATTAGACATTGTTTTTGATCAGTTTGCAGATTTTAAAAAAATTACATAATAGTGTGGATCTATCACCTTTTTTACAAACACACATGTATTATATAGATTCTATGAATGTAATTGGATTGACTGATAAAATAATAATATACAGTAAACTCTGTCTGTGGAATCGATCGGGACCGAGAAAATTTTCCGTAGTAGACAATATTCCGTCTTGGACAAATTTTACTCTATGTCTATGGATTCGCAGGGACTTGAAAATATTTCCGAGTTAGACAGATTTCCGTCTTACACAGAGTCTGCCTTACAGAGAGTTTACTGTATATATCATTTAAAAAAAGACATCCATATAGCATCAATGATGTTTAAATCCAATTCTTTTTAACATGGTTTTTTTTTTCTAAACATGTAATCTGTTGTATTTTTTTGCACCATGTAACACATTTTTTTTCAAAATTCATATTCAATTTAACACATATAGGACATGTCAGTAAATATCTTTATTGAAAAAAAAACAATTAGTCTGTATGCAGATTTCCTGATAATATAAATAATATATCGATAGAGATTAAATACCAGTCTTAATTTCACAACATAAATCACATTAAGAAACTTTTCATTTTTTTTTTCTAAGAATGAATTGAAGTAGTTTTTCTAATTAAACTAAATTTAATGTGTATGATTTTATATATATACCAACATTTTCTAACAATGTCAAATTTGTCTTTTCAGAATTGTATGAATATTTTAGAAAAACAAAACAAGGAAACAACTACAACGAAATCAATAGATCGTTGAAAAAAATTAATTTTCGATGAGGATTTACTTATTATTATTTTAAGTTTAATCTTCTTTGACCTTAGTTATCGAAATATAATTTTATTCTCTAATTTGACATATTTTATTGAGGTTTATTGTAGAATGTTTCCTTTTTGAAAATAGGATGTTATAGTTTATTTACAGGGACTCCTAAAAAAATTCCATTACATTATGGTCTGTGGTACAGTGTGTGAAAAAAATCGTTTGCAGCGCATTTTAATAAATGTATACTCTTTCAAACATACTGAAATTGATAAAACATTTTGGAAATTCTGCAGGAAGGAAGAACATGAAATGCCATGGTATTTATTCGTTTATTTCCAAATAAATAATAAATATTGAGTTGCATTATGGGAAAAAGTATTGATTTATTTTTCAAAATATGTTACCGTAATTTCGGGAATATGCGCCGCACGCATCGTAAGCGCCGCATCATTGAAAAATCGGTAAAAAAAAACAAATACACACGTAAGCGCCGCACCCATTAGAAGCGCCGCATCATTGAAAAATTGGTAAAAATGAAATAGTCACGATACGATCGGCAAAATTGGATAAAAAGTAACAAGAATAGCGATAAAATTTTTATATGAATTAACAATAAAACACAGGTTATTTTAAAATACAATAGAAAAAAATATGTACTACGCCAATATGCGTACTACGCAAATCGATTATCGTTTTAATCGAATATCGCCGTTTGCGGTGTGCTTATGAAATAAATATAATTTATCAACTATTGTAAAATATACAATAAATACTTTTAAAGAGAGTGAGCTATTAATATTGAAACACAGGTTATCTTAAAATACAATAGGAAAAAAAATACGTACTACGCCAATCGATTATTCGATTATCGTTTTAATCGAATATCGCCGTTTGCGGTGTGCTTATGAAATAAATATAATTTATCAACTATTGTAAAATATACAATAAATACTTTTAAAGAGAGTGAGCTATTAATATTGAAACATAGGTTATCTTAAAATACAATAGGAAAAAAAATACATACTACGCCAATCGATTATTCGATTATCGTTTTAATCGAATATCGCCGTATGCGGTGTGCTTATGAAATAAATACAATTTATCAACTATTGTAAAGTATACAATAAATACTTTTAAAGAGTGAGCTATTAATATTGAACAGAAAATAGAGAAATATGGGTAAGTTAAATATATTTTGATTATAGTAATTACGTTTTTATAATAAAGATATATTGTCATACTATGTACTGTTATGAACTTTATACTGAGATTAAATGAATGTAAATAAAGGTGAAATATGAATGAATGTTAATGAATGCATGTGTTTAAAAGTGTATTTGAGGCAGTAAGACTAATAAAACATGAAATGAAGGCTTTTCACAATATCCAGATACTGCTATGTTGAGAAGAAAAAAATCATTGTACCCGCCGCCCTTGCGTATGCGCCACATCGCCGATATTTTGAACTTTTAAACACGTATGCGCCGCGGCGCTTACTCCCGAAATTACGGTACATACTATCACAAATATTTCATTTTGTGATAAATAAGAGTTAAGTTGACAACATCTTAAGTTATTGTTGCCTCATGACGTGTTTTATCACAGTTTGTGTTGATTTTCTGACATTCGTAAAAGAAATCAGGTTTCAGTCTTTTAGTCAATATAGTAAAATTTGTCTTTTTTAAGACAGTTGTGCAGCAATTTTTTTAATGTGATTCTTATTGTTTTTACTTTTTGCAGTGTTTTTTTCATGTTAGTAAAAGGAATCAAGTTTCAATCATTTAGCCCAATATAGTAAATTTTGACTACCTTTTTAATAAAATTTGTTCAGCCTATATAACAATTTTTATAATTTCTTATGTGATTTTTATTGTTTTTGTGCATTCTTTGGTGATATTTGTCATTCGTTTAAGAAATCCAGTTCCCACTTCAGTCTCGAAAAAATAAAGCATGATTTTTTATTTCGACACAGATTAAATTAAAATTTTTAGCATAGCCGTTTATGTTACTATAGAAGCTAAAATCAAAACAGACTGGATCATGGATAGCATGTCCGGTTTACGCTTAGAATCTCTAAAAATTTGGCCTATGAAATCAGAAAATTTCAGCCGTTTTTCCTTGGCAGTTTTTCATGATTGATCTTGAGTTATGAGCGATTGTTTTCTAACGACAGCAGTTTTTGTCTGATAAATGATTTACATCTTAAGTTACAAGCGATTGTAGCTGATTTTAAATACGGCCTGCTGTCAAGAGACAACAATACTTCAAGATATAATTTATTTGTTAGAAAATGAAATGGTTTTGATAGTGTGTAACATTTTTTGAAAAAAAAATCAATATTTTATTTCTTCCATAATATAACTGACTTTTTTATTGGTTTATTTGCAAATATATAGACAAATAGCATGTCAATTCATATTCTTCCTTACTGCAGAATCTCAATGATGTTTTATTAATTTAAGTGATTTTGGTAGATTATAACCACATCGAAGCAAATGGTTGCGTGTTTCTTTGGCATTGCCGGTCTTGTGGCAACAATGGCTTTAGAGCAACGCAGATCAGTCAATTCTAAATGGTATACGACCATTTTTTTGCCAGAAATCTTTGAAGAAATTCGAAAAAAGCACAACAGGAGAATATTTCTTCATCATGACAATGTGGGCTCTCACACATCGGTTCAAACAAAGGAATTTCTGAAAGACCTAAACATCAAATTGATGGGTCATCCACCATACAGCCCTGATTTGGCTTCGAATGACTTTTTTTATTCCCACACATCAAAAATAAATTACATGGACAACAATTTTCGGCACCCAAAGAAGCTGTTGATGCATTCAAAATGCATGTTTTGGAGTTACCTCTATCGGAGTAGAAACAGTGCATTGAAAGTTGATTCAAACACATGCAAAAGTGTATTCACTTCATGGAGAATACTTTGAAAAACAATATATCCAATGTCATACATAAATGTCAATCATCCAATGTCAATCATTGTTTTTTCATTACTAGGCCAGAAATATAAATAGCACCCCTCGTAATGACTCAACTTTATGCATGTGAAATGTGTGATTTAAAATTATCAGTTTTATGAACCACATGAAGATTCATATTTATCTATCTGGCTGTCTCTTTCTGGATTTTGTCTTGTCTAATGTCTCAAAAGTCTTCCATCACCATAGTTTTATAGTGCCTCAAAGTCACTATAATAAATTGGCATATTCCCGGTTTATTTTTCTCAGTGAGTTCTGTTTTACTTTCAGTTATTTTTTATGCTGCTTGTTCTTATTGATCAATTTGTTTCTAAATGAGAAGTTGTTATTTGTGATTTTTCCCCCATAAATTTTAGATATGAGTATAGCTTTTAATGCTATGTTACAAACTTTATTTAAATCCAGTTTTCTATGATTTTAATTTTCTGTAAAGAAGTTAATTTACCCTCAAATATGTTTTTCATTAATTAAAAAATATGACAGATTAACATAATTTTATTTATTGCAGCTGCATAAAGCATTAAAAGGGGTTTAAAAGAAAATGTCATGTTGATATCTGTCTTAATACTCAAAGCAAACAGAAATATTTAAAGTATGAAATATGGAGAAAATCATTTCTTTAACAGAGCTTTCTGGGAAACCATCTTCTGATTTGTGCCAAGGAAAATCTCTTGTTTGTGAGATATGCAACAAGAAATTCTCTCAAAGTTGTGATTTAACCAGACATATGTTAATCCATACTGGTGAGAAACCTTCTTTTTGTGAGATATGCAGTAAGAAATTCTCTCGAAAGGGAGATTTAAACAAGCATCTGTTAATTCACACTGGTGAGAAACCTTTTGTTTGTGAGATCTGCAACAAGAAATTCTCTCATAAGGGAAGTTTAAAATATCATCTGTTAATTCATACTGGTGAGAAACCATTTGTTTGCAAGATATGCAACAAGAAATTCCCTCATAAAGGAAGTTTAAACAATCATCTGTTAATTCATACTGGTGAAAAACCATTTGTTTGCGAGATATGCAATAAAAAATTCTCTCAAAGTAGTAATTTAAGCAGTCATCTGTTTACTCACTCTGGTGAGAAACCTTTTGTTTGCGATATATGCAACAAGAAATTCTCTCGACGTAATCATTTAACCGGGCATCTGTTAATTCATACTGGTGAGAAACCTTTTGTTTGCAAGGTATGCAACAAGAGTTTCTCTGACAATAATAATTTAAACAAACATCTGTTAATTCATACTGGTGAGAAACCTTTTGTTTGCGAGGTATGCAACAAGAAATTCTCTCATAAGGGAAGTTTAAACGAACATCTGTTAATTCATACTGGTGAGAAACCTTTTGTTTGTGAGACATGCAACAAGAAATTCTCGCAAAAGGGAAGTTTAAACACTCATCTGTTAATTCATACTGGTGAGAAACCATTTGTTTGCGAGATATGCAACAAGAAATTCTCTCGTAAGGGAAATTTAAACAGTCATATGTTAGTTCATACTGGTGAGAAACCGTTTGTTTGCGAGATATGCAACAAGAAATTCTCTAGTAAGGGACGTTTAAACAATCATCTGTTAATTCATGATGGTGAGAAAACTTTTGTTTGTGCGATATGCAACAAGAAGTTTTCGCAAAAGGGATATTTAAACAAGCATCTGTTAGTTCATACTGGTGAGAAACGTTTTGTTTGCGAGATATGCAACAAGAAATTCTCTCAACGTAATCATTTAACTGGGCATCTGTTAATTCATACTGGTGAGAAACCTTTTGTTTGCAAGGTATGCAACAAGAGTTTCTCTGACAATAATAATTTAAACAAACATCTGTTAATTCACACTGGTGAGAAACCTTTTGCTTGCGAGGTATGCAACAAGAAATTCTCTCGTAAGGGAAATTTAAACAATCATTTGTTAGTTCATACTGGTGAGAAACCTTTTGTTTGTGAGATATGCAACAGGAAATTCTCTCACAAGGTAAGTTTAAACAAGCATCTGTTAATTCACTATAGTGAGAAAACTTTTGTTTGTGAGAAGTGAAATAAGAATTTCCTGAAAAAAAAAGTCAATTGAAATAGGCATCTATTATTTCATGCTGGTGATAAACCTTTTATTTGTGAGATGTGCAACAAGAAATTCGCCAAAAAAGTGTGTTAAACCGTCATCTGTTAATTCACACTGGTGAGATATTTTCACAAAGAATGCAGCACATTTTCACAAAAAAAATTCCCAAAAGGGTAATCTATGAACCCTTTCATAATACGAGATTTGCAATTTCATAATAGTCTTGTGAGAGTTATTTCTTGTCAACGATTATAAACAATCGCCAAGATGAAACGGCTGTCAATGTAAAATTTCTAATTTTGTACTGCTTATTTATGGTACCAATATACCATAATATTTTGTATTATATTATTTTATGTTTTATTTATATATTTATTAAATAAACTGTGCCTCAATGTATATGTATTGAATGATGTAAATATTGAAAAATTGCTTGCGTGTGTTTTAAAGTCCTACTTTTTTTTCGTTTGGGTTCTATAAAAAGAAAGTTGTCACTACTAAAACACATGTTATGTTTTGATGTTCTTTATTTTCAGATTTTTCAACTTTTGCATTCAACAAATTATGATAGAGTTTAAATATCCTAAACATTAATTATATGCAATAAAATAATAGCTGCTCTGCAGAATTGTATTGAACTGCCAAAATAAGATATGTATTCATCTTAACTTTCTATCTATTGTCATTGGGTAGAAAATTTACAAGGATAGATAAATATTGAACAACATGTGATTTTTTCCCACTAAGTTTGTAACCCATCATAAATTAGAAAGAAGCACAATTATTTTTAAAAAGATCCCTTATTTCATACATTTACTCTTTTTTAGCATCTGATCATTAAGTGCCAATCTGGATGGTTAAAAGATGAAGTAAACTATGAAATTTTTTCCAAGCCGGAATGAAACATCCAAGTTAAAGAGAAAAAGAACGAGAGACGGTTATGAAGAAGAAATTTACGAAGCTTTGTTTTTGTGGTTTGTGGAACAAAGAACCATTGGAGCTCCTTTATCTAGACCTATCATCAAGACTGGAGCTAAACTTTTGGCTAAAATGATAAAAGATGATCTGAACTACAAATTCACAGCAAGTGATGGGTGGTTTTGAAGATGGCAGAAATGACATGGAATAGGACAACTTTCGATACTCAAAGAAAAACAATCTGCTGATTATGATTCTGTAGAAAAATTTTCTGTTGATTTGAGAAGATAAAGAAAGAAAAGAAGACTATGTAGATGAACAGATTTGTAATGCTGATGAAGCAGCTTTATTTTGGATATGTTTGCCAACCTCTTATTTACTGCAAATAAGACTAGAATACACAAACTAAAGTTGCTTTTAACTGGCAAAAGTAAGACACCAAGAATTTTGAAAAACGTGAATCAGAAGACCTGACCAGTTTTGTATGATTTCTCACAAAACTGTTGGATGACGCAGAAAATGTTTAAGCAGTGGTTCGATGATGTGTTTGTTCCTTCAGTTTGGTTACACCTTAGAAACAAAGGATTAGAAGAAAGAGCTTTTCTTTTACTGGACAGTTGCAAAACCCATCCTGATGAAGCAGAGCTCATTTCCAGGGATAAAATATTCTGCGCTATTTTCTTACCAGTGAACGCAACGCGCTTTTCTGAACAAGTATTAAATTGAAACCTCTTAGCTTAATTTAGGGTTCTTTATTTTCAATTTATAAGCATTCTTCTCGCCTCCCATCGTTATATCATGTTTTTTTCTTATCTCTCAATTAGCGCGATATATTTAGGTGTTACTGTATAAGATACAGTCAGAATTAGCATTCCTTTTAATCCACTAAATCTACAGATTAATTATAATTAAATTTCAATTATAATATATATTATCTGATAGCACATAGTTTTCGTGTAAGAAGCATTTTCATTGTTGGTTAGCGTAATAATGAAGAGAGAAGTTTCTAAAGAGACTGCTGCACATAGAGCTACGAGATTGGCAGGAAGACAATTTCTGCATTTTATTAGAATTTTTTTTTTTTTTGTGTGTGTGTGATTTTTAATTATTTCCATATAGCTGACATTGTGATTGTTTACTTTCATTTGAAAAATTAGTTCCATTGTTGTTACTTGTGTACATTTTAACCATATTATTATGACATCAACGTTAGTGAGGCACATATTTATTGATTTATCTACTTTACTCTTGTGTATGTGTTTTTTGAAAGTGCCTACTGATAAGTTTGCCAAATTACACTTTGCATTTTTTGTAACTTCTAAATTTATGTAATTTGCTTTTCAAGAGCATTTCTTGGGAAACACTTACAAACAATATGTTCAAATACACAATATATCAATGAATTCTCTGGCAAATTTTGTTACTGCCATGATCAAACTCAAGTTAGATGGAAGTATATGAAATCATCTCAACGCGAATAACAATGCTGAAAATTTTCATTTAGATCTCCGATAAAAAAAAAAAACAATAGTTCAAGGTTTGCTCGATTTGAGACCAGAGCAGACATAGCCTGCATGGGTGTATGCTGCCAAAAGCAGTGAAACCTCCAACTCCAAGTTTGTTTATTTTGAGATTCATTTTGACCAGTGAAGCAGGCAAAGATCTGGTAGTGTTTAATAAAGAAACTTTTTTGTCCTTGTAGATGAGTCATTTATTTTTTATTGTAAGCTTTGCCTTATTTAATCATAGCATTTCTTTGATTCAAATAGGTGAAAATTTCTGTATTGAAAAACCGGTGGCAAAAGATTAAAAATTCTGTAAAGGACGCTCGTCGCAAAGGGGTTAATTATAAATGTGCTCATTGTTAATGATATCTACCTCATATTAATAGATATTTATCTTAAAGCATTCAGCTTTAAATTCTTAAGTCAGCTCTTAAGGTAACTTGTATTCTCAGTTATTAAAATTTAAATCTCCTAATTATGTAGAATTTACTCTAATTTACTTTATTTAAATTTGTCCACATACATTTTTTTTTCATATTTCACATTATATATTCGATATTGTAATTAATAATATGTGTAATTGCCTTTAGTCCCATTAGGTATTAGTAGAACATCCCTTCTGGATTTCAACTTCACAGTAAATACCTGTCACCTTTTGGTACTTTATGCCGAAGTATGAGTGGTATTTCAAACTTATTAGGCAAATTTGTTTTTTGAATCTTTGTATTAAAGTATTTAAAGAAAAAACAAATTCAAGTCCTCTTTTTTTTTCTCATATTAATAGATATTTATCTTGCTTCATTTACTATTGACATAAGTCAGAACCTTTTTTCAAAGGGTGCATTGTATTTTTTTATGAAAAAAAGTCATTAAGTGCCAATCTGATCACTTATTCAAAAATGAAATATTTCATCCATGGGATGTGTTGAAAAGAAATTTTGATACTTTTTTAAAATGCACATCCATGGATGCAAGACTTTCAGTCTTTGAGAAATTCTTGAGACTCAAAAAATAGGTAAAATTAAATTTTGCCCTTGGGTCTCTGAAAATTCTAATTAAAAGTGGGAAGTTTTTACTTTACTCATTATTTTTAATTAACATTTCTGAACAACATATATTAACAATTAATGGGCATGAAACCAATAGGGCCCATTTACAATGATTGCCATACATCTTAGGTTATCCCATTGTTTATTTCATCTGGAAGCTCTCCCTTCCCTCTAGATTAGCATGGGCAGAGTTGAGCGGGTCTTTGTCAGGGAGTTCATGAATAAAATTTATTAATTTTCACAAAATCTTTATTCACATGCTTTTTTTATATTTTTATTAGTTAATTTGGTACTTTTCCATTATACCAATATCATTGTCGCCAAGCGTAATGGTTGGCTCAAAATAAAATTAACATGATATAAATGAAACATTTGTAAAACAAAAAAATGTTAGTACGGGAGCAAGCATTTAAAAAAAATAACATTTGAAAATTGAAGAAGACTTTCATGAACTATTTTATTGAATCAATTCAAATATATAGTTAAAATGAAAGAACAAATAAATATGATACAGTAAAGTATTAAAATAAAACTCAATTTAAACTGCAGGAATGAAATTGTAAATGTCTCTTAGCATTGCAATTGCAGTATAAACATTTCCTTTTTTGAATGAAGACGTTCAAAAACTTTTTTATGCATAAATCCAGAATCCTGAAACAATTTTATTGCAGCTTCTTCATCACCAGGTAATGCATCAGATACTACTAATCATCAGGTACTACCAAATGACAAAATCCACCTCTCAACGTTAGTAATAAATATGTTATAAATTGATAATTAATATTTTCAATTCGAAAAATAGCAAATTAAGATGTTTTGCAAGGTTATAATCAAATAATATTAATAAAATGAGTCGCATTCAATAAATAGTAAATCATAACGTTTGGCATGGTTTGTATTAAAAATCCTTTGCATGGTCAGAATTGAAATAAATGGCACATTAGCATACATTTTGGTATGGTGTTGGTATAACAGAAAAGTACCTTTAATTTTGTATAAAGTTTTATTTATTTTCAATTTGCATGTAAAATACTTTGTTGTCACCAGGCTATACACTGCAGAAGGCATATGCCCAGTGCAATTATCTAGAAGGGCAAAAGCCGGCTAGTTATAAATAAATGTACAAAAAAGAGGGAGCAATAATTAATGTATACAAATATTTTTCTTTATCGGGAATAATTTTTTACAGTATAAAAATACATAATTTTCCAGATTACACAAAGTGTAAATTGTGTTCGCTCACCAATTATGTTTTTTAGCAAGGAAAATTTTCTTTCAAGATACATGTATGTAATAGGGAAAAAATTATATTTAAATTATAAATAGGGGGGGGGGGATGGAGCAGCGCTTTTCAATGCCAATATGCACGCACGCGTATTTTGGTATTTGCAAGGAGGATCGGGTCTCTGTACATTGTTGAAACGAAATCTTAGAGGATAGAAGAACAAGATTATGGGGAAAGTAAATAACAATGGTTGGTTGTAACAGCAAAAATGCAAACTGGGTTCCCCGTTTCATCTTCATCCTCTCTTCGATGTCTAGCTCACAGATTAAATATACATATCATGGAATATATTTGATCTGTGGTCTAGCTGGGGTTGAGAGGGATGAGGGAGTGTGAAGTGCACATTGTAATCTCTGTCTCTGATTGTGATCAAAGCGTTTTCTCTTAGCTAAAGTGTTTGTTGCACGTGGTTTGTTTGGGTGCGCCGGTTGATTCACTATTTTTAATGTGACGCCTCTTCATTTTTTTAACTCTGTTTTACCGATATTTAGCAAGAAATTATTAGTATATTTTCTTGTTAATATGGAATCAGCTATCGAATTTATAGATTCGAAAAATCCGTCGGCTTTTTATTTGGCTTGATATTTATTCCTGAAATGGGTCAGCATGATTTTACTTTTTTAAATTGTTTGTTTCACACAGTGTAGTAAACTATAAAAATCTTTATTCATGGTCATTTTGTTGTAATTTATCCTTTTATTGAAGGAGTTTACTGCTTTCACAATTTATCTTTATTTAGAATATATTTTAAGTCATTTTGTTCTGATAGAAAAATTTTTGCTGAAACTAAATCTGCCACCACAGTTGTTTTAAACAAAAATATGGTATAATCAGTGAAGAAAACTTTTTATAGGTAAAACTGCATATTGTAAATTAATAATTAAGGCAGTGAACTTAGTGTTTTTTATTGTAGATAAAAGTATTTTTTCCCCACATTATGTTTCACAAATTTAAGATTTTTAAAAAAGAAAGAAAAACTACCTTAAAAATTAACAAGAATCTGCAGATATTTCAGGTAAATATATTTTTTCTATTTTTATTTTACTTTTTTTTAAAGATGTTTTTAAAATTATAAGAATATTGTATATATGTGTATTCATGCACATTCTTAAATATTTTGCAATTTTATGTAGCATAGCATGTCAACTTCAGAGTTTATAAGTCTAACTTTCCAATTACAGTTTACATGAATGTATATTTTGCATGCGAATGCAGTTTTTTTCATTTAGTTTACCAGTTTCAGCATAATTAAATTTTACTGTATAATATTTAATATATTGGAGTTTTGTTTGTCTAAGTGTGCATGGTGTTCGGAAGGGGGGAGGGATCAGGGTGGAGAATTAAAAATATTTTCAGTCTTGGTCACATCTAAAAACTTACGTTGTGTGTGCGCGTGCACACATTCGGGTTCGGATGGGGGAGGGGGTTTCAATGATAGTTTACTTTAATGCCTTGGACATCCATAAACCACCTAGGTGGTTTCTCTGGGGGGGGGGGGTGTTTTGGTGAAGTATTAATAATATTTATTTCTTTGTATTTATAATTGTAAATAGGTACTTTTCTCTTTCTGGAAAGTGGACTTATCTGTGTGCACTAAATACCGCCCACCCTTCCCTCAACTAGACTAGACAAAAAGTAATGCATTCAAAATAAAGTGATAAGATAACAGAGAGCAAAACTAGGATGCTAAAACAGAATTCGTACTTTCTTAAATCATGCAAGACAATAAAAGTAAATAAAAGGTTTGATCTCATCTAATTTTCTGGTTCGTGTTCTATTATCTTCTTTAAAGGTAGAAGCATCTTTATCTAATGAAGATAATTTATTTCAGGGATGAGAGACACACTTAATGACGATTACAATCACAATACGAACGAATACACGAAACAGCTATATTGTTCTACGCGCTTAGCGCCATCTGGTGACTTTTCATTTTGCAACAGACGCATTATGTAGAATCCGCCGCCTCCTGGCAACATCTTATAATGTGTGTCTGGGCCTTTTTTTCTGATAAGTTACATCATAATACACTCTAACTACAGGGATAGCATAAATAAATGACCAAATTTAAAAAAATTTATATTTTCAAAACTATTACACATATTATAATAGATGATATATGAAAATAAAGAAAAGCATTCAAAGGGTTTTTTTTTTTTTTTTTTTTTTTTTTTTTTGTCGCTCAACGCTAAATTGGACGTGCAGGTGACGATGATTTACCCTTATTCACATGGCCGCCAAGATCTCCGGATCATAAGCCATGTGATTTACTTTTGTGGGGTTACATCAAAGTTCTTGTTTATGAAACACTATTCGCGAAAACACTCAAATAATTTAAAGAGCGCATCAGTGCTGTATTAAGAACCGTTGGCAGTGTAAAACTGAAAAATGTGTGGAACAAACTTGATTACAGGTTATTTAAAAAAAATTGCTACCTTGTTTGTCGTGTTACGAAAAGTTCACACATCAAACATTTACAACTGAAAAAAAAAAAAAACTAGGAATATTTTTCTTTATTTTCATACATTACTTTCATATCCAGCATAAAATGTGTTTTAGATTTGAAAATATAAATTTTTAAAATCCGGTCATTCATTTATGCTACGCTTCTTTGTAAATTAAGTACTGATTATAACTGAAGATGTACATTTTTTTAAAAGGAAAAACTCTATTCGAATTCAAATTACTTCAGAAATCATGCCTAAAAATTTCATATTATTTTATGCATACAAGTGCCTCTGTTTATGTATCAGAATGTCTGTGTTGTTGAGTGGAGAAAAATATTTATTTAGGACAACTTTAAGTGGGAAATTTGACCTATAAAGGCAGGGCTAATGGAAGCATAGGTATGAGAAACTCGCTTCATTGAAACTTATACAGAATCCCAACATACAGCAGGTTTTAGCATAGAAATATTTTTCTCTGATTTTAGTAATTTTTAAAATAGTAAAGTGTATAAATATTGCAATCCTCTTCACATGGAAAGATTGAAAAATATTTTTTACATCCCACTTAAGTCACAGAAACGGCTTAATAACATTACAATTCAAACGTGAATAATGACAGTTCTGAAAAATAAGTTTTACAGGATACTTGTGATGAATGAAAAATAACCCATTAAGGATATATGTGTATGCAACATTCCATGCTAAACAAATGATAAATGAGTTCATTTTACTTAAAAAATTCTTATAAATATGAAAGGTATTTATATATGCCAGAAAACACTGAAAATTCATAAGATTCAAAGTATCATAACTCAGAAAGTTTTATCCGTAAAAGAATTTTTTTTAATGTCCTCCTTAGGTGTGAAGAAACTTTTACTAAAAATAAGTTATACAAAATGGAGACTATTTAAAACAATTAAATGTCGTATTTTAATATGCATACAACCTTAAACAAATAGTCTAAAATCTGTACTCGATTTGTATACTATTTTTAATTGGAAGTATATTTCTGCCATCAGTAGTTAAAGAGATAGTCACCATTACCTCCCTTTTGAATCACCTAGTATAGTTTAATTAGACTGTATTTTTAATACACGCATTTCAGTATATTTGCGTTGGAATTAGTCATTTTTTAGTCCTTTGATCAAAGGAATGTGACTAAAGATTAAAACTCGAGTTTTGATCTTTAGTCATATTTACTGTTATAATAGTAAATATTAAAGTGCATAAAATGAAGACCTCATAGGAAAATAAAAATCGCAACTTTATATTCTACTTTCAAAAATTTTAATTTGACTATTTAAACTTTATGATCCGTCTCCTTATCTTCAAAGAAAACAAAATACCCGTGTCATTTTCACATAAACTGGTTGAGCCCATCCAATATTTTTCAAAAGTTGGCGCCGCTGTCCCCATTAATGAATCTGCTTAAACTTGAAAAAGCCTGAATTTTTGTTTTGACACTTTGTTGAGTTTTCTCCATATACAGCAAATGTAGTAAAGTATTTGTATAAAATATGCTAACCAAGAATAACCCATCATATTTAACCAATAATAATTTTAGGCATGGTGCCTGCACAGTATTTGTAATTGGCTCATCCGGAAATTATATATTCTGCATACATTGAAATAATAATAATAATCTTATATTATTAGACAAAATTCAATTACTTTCACTACAAAGAAAATCGCATTTAAAAGTAAAACTTCTGAGAAGAAGAAAAATTGTAATATTATATTGTAAAACTTGCATACATAATTCTGTAACTGTGGTCTCGCTGGTGATAGAAACGTGTCAGCCCCTCAGGATTGCACACAAACTCTAAGGCCGGGTTTCCTGAGTTGGTCATCCCCTGTACTTTTTGTCCCATTTCTCCTGGAACTTATAATATAATGATCTCTGACTTTCTCTGTTTCTCTAATTACATCATTGAGAGCATTTCTAATTTTTTAACGTCTCTGTTAACCATAAAAAATGATTTTTAACTATAGTTAATATATATTTTTTAACATTATTGACAAAATATCTTCAGCTATAAATATTGCAGAAGAATTCGAATTGTGAAATGTTTTAATCTCATTCTGTATCGCATTCTTGTTCAGGGGTGATTCTGGTCCGAATTTTCCGAAAAATTAAGGCAATGATTTCCGAAAATTAAAAAAAATATCGGTCATAAATCTGAAAATTCGGACATAAAATGCATCTGTATTTCGACAAATGATCGCCGAAAGAAATCAATCTCGCCATTCGTTCAAAGAAAAGTCGCCAATTTTGCCAAAGGATCGCGGGAAAAACGCGACTTTCGTCAGAGAATCGCGAAAAAATGGCACATTTCGTCAAAAACATTGCGAAAAACGGCAAATTTCGTCAAAAGAACGCGAAGAAAAAAGGCTAATTTTGTCAACAAATCGCAGGATAAACGTGACTCTCGTCAGAAAATCGCGAAAAAACGGCAAATTTCGTCATTAACATTGTGAAAAACGGCAAATTTCGTCAAAAACATTGTGAAAAACGGCAAATTTCGTTATAAAATCGCAAAAAAACGGTAAATTTCGTCAAAAACATTGCAAAAAACGCAAATTTCGTCAAAAGATCGCGAAAAAACGGCAAATTTTGTCAACAGATCGCGGGAAAAACGTAACTTTCGTCAGAAAATCGCGAAAAAACGGCAAATTTCGTCAAAAGATCGCGAAAATACGGCAAATTTTGTCAACAGATCGCGGGAAAAACGTGTGACTTTCGTCAGAAAATCGCGAAAAACCGGCAAATTTCGTCAAAAACATTGCGAAAAACGGCAAATTTCGTGAAAAGATCGCGAAAAAATGGCAAATTTTGTCAACAGATCATGAGAAACGACAAATTTTGTGAACAGATCACAAAAAACGGCAAATTTCGTCAAAAAACAGCAAATTTTATCAACAGATCTCGAAAAAACTGCAAATTTCGTCAAAAGATCGCGAAAAAACGCTAATTTCGTCAAAGAGACTAAAAAAAAATGGTGGGAGTGGACCTTGGTATGTTCTGTGCACAAGATCAGTCACATTCATATCGGTTCACAAATAAGAGCTACAGCTTAACAAATATCAGATTGTTTCAAAATCTCAGCGACCCTAGAATTTCAAACTGCCATATCTCAGCCATTTTTAAAGATATATCAAAAATAAAAAAATTTCTAGAATCCTTGTATCACGTTCTCATACTTAACAGAAACAACTTTTTTAATTTATAATTTTTTTGTACATCTTTTTGAATTTTTTAAATTTTTTTAACTGGCCTCCATTTTGAAACAAGATGGTGGATGAAGCTGGCCAACGAACTCGGTCGACACCTTGGTATGTCCTATACACATATTCAGTCACATCCAAATTGGTTCATAAATAAGGGAGTTACAGCATGACATATGTCATATATATATATCAACATTTGAACGAAAGGTGGTCTGGGGGTCATGATCGATGAAAATATACCAAAATTTTTTGGAATTGCTTTCCTCCGAATGGCTGCAATAGGTAGATTTTTGTAATGAAAGCTACCTAAAAGCTGACAGTTCACCTGTTTCACAAGAGTTGCAACCTTTAATTTTTTTCTGAATATTCCCTGCCCTTAAAGATTCTATAGTCATGTTTTTAAATGATAAAAAAAAAAAAAAAAAAAAAAAAAAACATTAGAAAAATCAAGGGTATATTTTGAATTTTAAAATTATTTTTGTGTCTAGTCAAAAGCTAAAACCACTTGTATTTAAATTGGCTATAACTCACTAGAATAACTTTGTTTTATGCTAATAATGGAAAACGCCGCAAAATGAAAAAAATCAGTATATAACTAATGCAAAAGTCAATGTTTGCATCAGCAAAAAGGTTACTAATTTTGAGTATGGGCAGATAGGATGTATGCCTATTGAAGCACTTATTTGCAGTTTTTAAACAACTACTACAATTTAGTATTTATACAGAACTGTAAAAAGCCCCCAAAACTAAGTTCAATTTTTGAACATTTTATTTGGTGGTCTTGGCAACTTTCCCAGGGGGGGGGGGGGGGTTCAAAAATTTTCAGGGGGTGCTGAGCCCCCCCTGGCACCCCCCTATCTACGGCCCTGCACAAGCGACGTAAATAATCATTAATAATCCCCTTAGTAGTAGTAGGAGTGGTCAACTGTTAAGATTTCTCTGCAAGCAATGAGAAGATTTATCCTCATTTTCCCACAAATAATGGCGTAATTTAGACTGACCACATCTGTCAGTTGTTTCAACTGCAATTATTCAATGTCATTTTTAATCTTGTTCATAACTTCATTATTCAATACAGCTATATGTATATTTTTAAAGCGATGATTCATCGGGTATAGACTGGTTATTACTGCATTTATTCTGAGTGTTTTACTTACCCATCATACGTAGTATAGGGTAAGTCTTGTAATCGTTTTGAAAATCGAAAAAAATTTTTTGACGGATTTACACGTTTCAGACACTGGAGATTCCGAAAAACATATTTTTAGAAATTTTTTTTTTTGCCGTCCGTCTGTGTGTCTGTGTGTGTGTCTGTGTGTGTGTCTGTAAACGCTCTATCTCCCGAAAAAATTGAGATAGAGACTTGCAATTTGGTATGTACTTAGCATGTAATAATAGGAAGAAGCCTATTTCATTTCAATAACCTCGATTAACCGGAACTATTTTTTTCGGACTCTCGAAATATTCGTTCTGATAAAAGGTATATAAAAATTTTCGAAATTGTTTATTTTAAGAAATGAATATAAAAGACAATAAAAAAACATAAATTTTACATAAAGTATGAAGTCGATCGGATAATTAGTTGCTGAGATATTTGGAATCCTATTTTCTACACTCTTCGATTTTTCATGACCCTGTATTTCATCCAAATTTCACTGTAAAGATATATTTTAATTGGAAATTTGACGCTTAATCAGATGCAATAAACCGCTAGTTAATAGGATTATTATTTTTGGAGTTATAAGGAAAAACCTCTTTCAAGCAATTCAGTAATCGAGCCTTTAAAGTTTATGACGTCATCAAGCCACGATTTTATTTGAATTGCAATGCATTTTATAAGTAGTTTACACATTTTTATTTTAATATTTTACATTATGCATATCCATGATGGGTAAGTATTACGGTGGCCCCCAACGACTAGTTTTAAATTGTGATTATTCAATTTGTTTAATCATGTACCAATAATTGCTTGTTACAAACTCAAAGGCATTTAAGCATGTGTGTGGATGATGCCAAATATCTTCCAATATAGCAATTATCTCTTAACTGCCAGTTTTATAATTAAACAACTTCTTACCTGGGAATTGATAAAGATTTTTAAAATCATAAATTTATAATACTTTCTTCTTATATTCAATGAAAAATGTACGAAATGGGCATTTTCCATGGATTTTATAAGCATCTGTGCACGTATACGCATTTATAGAAAATAAATCCAAAATATGCTAATGCATATTCACATATGCAATTGCATATAATCCAGACTCTGCTTTTGAGTATATTTTGATGTCATGCTTATCCATTAATCAGTATGGCACATTGGCACAATATTAATATTTTTATTATTTATATTAAAATTTTTAGCAATGGATTATTTTTATGGTCAAAAAGATAGTAAAAGTATACCAATGAATCGTATAAAAGTTGATGGTCTGTGGAAAAGACATTAATATGATAGTTGTAAAGCTGTGATACTTTTTTCATTTATTTGTATGAAACTTTTGTTGAATCTGTTATAAATAATTTAATTTATGAATTTTTCTTCTTTTGTATTGTAGTAATGTATTTTATGCTTTTAATATTGATGTTTACCCCAGGAGACTGCATGTAGTTTTTGGTAAAATGAGGAATTACTTAAAGAAAAGAGATTTGTTACTTAATAAACTTGTTTTGTATTAATGTGCGGCTATTTTATGTTTACAGATATCGTTAAAATTTGCATGTTGTTATTTTATTATTGTTCATCTGTTTTGCTCATTTTTATAATTGTAAATAAAATGTATGTATGTATGTATATATATATATATAAATATATATAAGTGTTTTCCACTGTCATCTTTAAAAAGCCAAGTATTACGTATGTGGTTTTAAGTCTTCTGTTTCTGTTTCCTGAAGTTGAGATGATGTTTTTTTATTTATGCCTATGTGATGATAATGATAAACTCTAAGCAATGTAGGCAGATAAAGCACCAGAACTGTCCAATTTATTACTTCCAATATTTGTTAGTTTCTTTTAACTAATTTCAGACTAGTTTTGGCAGCATTCAGCATACCATTATCAGTGCAAATAATAGTGAAATTTCACCCATATGTGTGGCTCACAAGCAGATTCAAAGAATAGGTTTATTGACCAATAGAATTGCAGTCCATAAGAAGTTGCATAAAAAAAGGAACTGAACCTATATAATTTTCTTTAATTCAACTGGTCAATAAAACTATCCCTCAATTCCACTTCTCCTCCATATATATATGGGCAGGGCTTAATTTGCAGCGGTACTTCTCTGTTTATAGTAAACATTTAAATATTGGCCAGAATTCACCGGAGCACATAAACACTGCGCTCCGGAGCCCAGTGCAATAACGCTTCCGAAAAACGAATCCTAAATTACCCTTTCCTTTCCCTCCCATCTCCATCCCATCCTCAATATTATGTCTTCTTTTGTATCAAAACACTTATAAGTGACATAGTGTGTCGCTCACGTCAGAGATGGAGATGAAACAGGCTCTATTTTTATATCAGTCGTCGGGTTTGGGCCGGCTCGAGCTCAATCTATCTTAAATTCAAAATTTTATTTATTTCCATTTCAAATCGTTTGAATGCTTTTTAAGAGTAAACAGAAATTGTCTTTTACTATTCTGCATAGCTGCGAACTATTCATTTTTTGTGTTCACACTATTTCCAAATCATAATCCTCAGCTTATGTAATCGCAGAATTCTGCCATTTTAAGTAACATTAAGATTAAACAAAGGTTTCTATTTGGAAGTAGTAATAACTAAAAAGTGGAATACTTGATAGCTAAGTACACGCAGATAGATGTATTTAAATTTTTTATTTTGCTAACTAGAAAAACAATGCTTTAAATTTTGAAAATAATGCATGAAACATAAACATGCAGATTGGAGTGACGGGGGAGGGGGGGGGGGGTACACTACGGGTGTTAGTACTGCAGAATATTAGGGATCTGGTACTTTTTTTCTTAGAAATTAAGCCCTGTACATGGGTGAAATTTTATCATTTTTGCACTGCTGACTGTGCTTCAGTTCCTAAACTAGTCTGCAAATAGTTTAAAGAAGTCTGGGGCTTGAAAATGCTATTTTGTCTGTCTGTATTGTACTGAACCAAGTGTATATCTTAATTGTGAGTCGCTAAGCAGTTGTCTTGTAATTTTCTATTATTTAAATACAAATAAAATTTTTGTAAACAATGTTTTTAACATAATTTTATTTATTTTAAAAACTGTTAAAGATAAAGGAATTTGGCATAAGGAGTATTTTGTTATTGAAATTGCCAAAATAATTTACCAATTTTATGTTGATGAGAGTTTTGACATATTCGCAAACTCCTTTACATTCCTTTATTGCATGAACATTTTCGTGTACTCTCTTTTATTCCTCTCCCATTTACAGCTGAAGATAATTTTGTGAGTATTGCAGAAGTACGTAAATTCAAATTCGGCCTTAAATGCTTAGAGGATTAAAACTAACGATTAAATAAATTCCAGGATACCTTCACTGAACTTATGAAACGAATTTAAGTGTGGTATTTGATTTCAGCCAAATGTATATATCTATAAAAGTGAGAATTTGCTGTTTGATTATTTTTTTTTATTATTATTAAAACATTTAAAAAATGTACTTGCTGTGGTTTTTCTTTTTAGTGTAACAATGTGTTTTGAACGCTAAAATTTAAATTCTCTTATTAAGATTTATTGTTTGTTTTGCTTCTGCTGGGTGTTTATTCTGCACTTCTTATAGAGTCTGTTACATATTCATTTATTTTTCCCTCTAGAATGTTCTAAAATTTTAAATTTGAAAGTAATTTTTCAACAAAGTAAAAAAAAATACAATAGAGTAGTGTGTGAATTAATGCGAACACAAGTGATAATTTCAAAATATTCATTTATTGTAATTAAACACTGCATTACAAATGTTTTAAAAATAAATTAGATTCCCTGGGCTTTAATAGAGTCTTGAACATGTTTTGTCATAGGACCAATAAGGGTTTTGCTGTGTTCCAGTATCTTCTCGTCTTGAAGTCATATCTAAATCACGGTCTCAACCAGCTTTATTTTTTTAGTGCAGTCCGATTTATAAAGCCTGCCTTTCACAATTACCTGAAATTTTCAGTCAAATTTAAATCCAGTGAATTGCCTGGCTAATTTAAGCAAATTATTATTTTTTTTTAACTGAAAAATATTTTATCATGTCCTTTGACACAGGGCACATGGATATGCACTGAAACGATAAGATTAAAGATTATTCCTTTTCGTCAACGACTTTTTATTATGACTGCCCACTGTTTTCTTATAATCTGATAATAAACTCTAACATTTTTAGTATTTTAAATATTTTCTCTAAACTAATTGCAAAGTTCATTTCGTGATAATAGCATTAATAAATAGTTTTAAACGATTAATAAATAGTTTTGAACGATTAATAATTCTCATAATTGTTTTATTAACTATCTATTTGGCAAACCTAAAGAGTGAGGTTTGGACTGGCCAAAGACAGATAATAATCCTAAATATTTCGAAACTGACTACTCACCGAGCCCTTCCCATATTTCTTTGAATTTATATGCCACTGGGTTTTGGGAACTCTTTTTAGTCGTTAGGAAGACCGTGCATGTGTTTTTATAGTTACAAAGATTGTTTAAACTTTGTTTGTGCTGTCAGTAGTTTGAGAAAATACACAATTTCAAAAAGTAAAGAATTGATGTTATTATTTTTTTTTTTTAACTTGAAAAAATGACAACAGAAATTCGTGAAACTAAAACAAGCTTTTGATGAATATGCAGTTTGTCAAACACAAAACGTACAAATAGTTCAGACAATTCCAAGTGGGCAAAATGTCTACTGAAGGTTGATTGGTTGTACGAGGTTTAATTTCTAATTACTAACTTTGGCACAGCTTGTCCTAAGGACAAGCTGTGCCAAAGTTAGAGTTAAAAGAAAATACAAGCAATCCACAACAAGTAATGCTCAAATGGTCATTAAAATAATTTAATTTAAAAACAACAAGGACGAAAAATCATGCGTCAAGCATAGATTATGTAACACTTTCCAACGCTTCCAAAATAATTTTACAAATCATTACCATTTAATAAGCCGAAAGATAACATCTAAATAAACAATTTCGAAAACTCATAACATTTTTAAAAACGTAATTTCAGGAATTTCCAATATATATTTCCAACGTATACAATATTCGGAAAAATATCCGAATACATTTTTTCAGCCCTGTATAGGATCTATAGATTTGTATATATACGACATAGGATGCTAAATTTTTAATATAGTTAGGAAACGCGTTTCTGTCCCCGTTTCTGTCAATAAACGGAAATGTGTTCGCGATCTTTTGTGCTGCCCTGTATAGGATCTACAGAATTTATACACACCAAGTAATAGACAAAAAGTGAGTTAAATTTAAAATCGCGTTCAGCAACTTAAAACGCACTTCCAGGAATTTTTGTTAACAGACAGTAGAGAATTCTTTTGTGTGTCCCTGTCAATGAACGATGACTGCTATACACACAATATTCAGTAGTAAGCCTCTTGTAATGCACCTTAGTGATATATATAAATTTCAATGCGTTTAAAATAGTAAAACATTATTCAATTAAATCGCAAACCATTTTTCTCCATAGACGTTATGTAACTGAATTCTTTCGACTATCCCTGTAAAGTAACTATAAGTGCTATGCACACCGTATTCCATATTAAGCTTCTTGTAACGCACGTTAGTGATATATATCAGTTACAATGTGTTTGAAATTGTGTAACATCATTAAAATAAACCACAAATGATTTTTCCCTATAGACCGGAAAAATATCCGAATACTTTTTTTCAGCCCTGTATAGGATCTATAGATTTGTATATATACTACATAGGATGCTAAATTTTTAATATAGTTAGGAAACGCGTTAGGAAACACATAGACCGTCATGTAACGGAATTCTTTTGAGTGTCCCTGTAAAAAAACTATAAGTGCTACACACTTCAGTTGAAATAGGGAACATGCTATAGATAACGACAATAACATATAAAAATTGCAGGGCAATCCGAGCATATTTACGGGAGTTAGAGCACGGACAGACGGCCAGACAAACCGAAGTCATAAACACTTTTCAACTAGGTTGGAATGTGTTAAAAATGAAACAAAGCGTAATGAGAAAAACTATCTGGATGAGGTTACACATCTAGTCTACTGAAGGTATCAATCCCTCCAGGTTCAAGAAGAAACAGTGAAAACATTTATGCCTGTGAAAAAACTCTTGTCGCTAATGTTAAACTTATGGATGTGAAATGCTATTCTTATTTTTAAAATATCTTATAAGAAAATTCATATGTCATTCGGTTATTCTTTATTTTGTATCTATTTTAAAATAAATGCATTCTGGAAACTTTTGGACTACCCTAGACAAGCGTGAAATGCATTTATAATGAGTTTAGATGTAACAAAAATCCAGTTTTTAAAAGGAAAAGAAAAAAAAAGAGGTCTTATTAAAAAAGAAAAAGGTGCTATAGATGTATGAAGATAATTAAAAAATCAATAAAAAAAATTACTACTGCACAAAAACTGTCAATTATTCATGTGTTATCTATACTAATAAAAGAAAGTTTCACTTTGTGTGTATGTGTGTGATGGCTAAGAAAATCTAACTTATCTATAAATCTGAAAATGTAGGTGAGAATAGTCCAAAACCTGTCTTGGTGCACCTGAGAATCAAAATTTTAATATTTTGAAAATTAGCCGAAATATTAATTAAAAATTCATTAAACATCATAAACTTCTATAATGCCATCTTTTTTTTTCATAATGGTGTAAAAGAAATATCACAACCGCAAAATGGGGTCTGTGTATTTCAGGGTCAAGAAAGATTTTGGGTTTACACGAAAAAGGCCGGGCTACCGGGATACCGCTTTCTATGCCTTTTTGAAGCACGTCGAAATAACAAAAACTATTAGGTATATCGATATGAAAATTTGAAGATCTAGATTTTAAAAAATTCTGATTCCGAAAAAAAAAAAAAATTAAAAAATCCATCGGTAACTTTTTCAGATATTACTTAACAGATAATTAACGTTCCTTTTGAAATTAAAATGATTTTATCATGCAAAGACACCTGCTTTTATTTCGAATGCTATCACTTTCACACTCAAAGTGAAACAAACCTAAAAGAAAATGGAAAACTACAGAGTTTTCGAGCTCTATAAAATTATTAAAAATATATAAGATACGGAGACACGTGTAGGAGGTTCGTTTAGATCTGAATGTGCCCCCTGTCGGTGAAAGATGGAAATAAAAGATTTCCGGCCCGTGCGCATCACTTTTTTAAAATTATTTTCATACAAAATCGGGTTTCAGATATAAAATCATACAAGTTTGAGGTTTGTTTTAATTTATTATCACGGGCCCGGGCAACACCGGGCGGATCAGGTAGTAGTGAATAAATACAATAACTTTAGTGCTTCAAGGAAAAATGTTTTAAGACAGTAATTAAATATTACGTAAAATTTAAAATTACGTTGTTTTAAATACAAGTGTCTTCATACTTAAATGGGCGTATTTTACATTTTTAGACATATTCATGGCCGTCCGCATCTAGCGAATATGATGTCATATTGACACAATCCTAATAAATATTTTATTTTCGTGAATAAAAACTTATCTTTTCTTTAGAGAATGACGCCATTTCCTCCACCGTAATCATTTCACGCTTCCGAGATTAATGCATCATTTACCACGATCATTTAAATTACTTCAGTTTTATTGAGTTCGTATTATGAAAATATGGAAATGATGTAATTTTCAGAAACATTTTATTCTATGTTTACCAGAGATCTTTAAATAAATAGGGGGGGGGGAAGGGGGGTTCTGTTTATTTAAAATATATAGTAATATAACCAAGATTTCCTTATCATAAAAGCATATGATGAGGGTTTTTAAAATATAACAGTAGTTCTCATGTCTAAGATATCGTTATGTATAGAAGTAAAGGTTAGTGAATATGACGTCCTATTGGCACAATCTTAGTAAACTATTTTACTGTCGTGGGTGAAAAGGACGTCATTTTCGCAATCGGAACCATTCTACCATTCCGAGATTTGGTTACTTACCTTTTTTTAGGGCAAGTAATTCTGTTTCTGTAATGCTGCATTCACACCAGAATTTTCGAAAATTTTTATTGTAAAATAAGGAATGTAATTTTACAACAATATCTGACCTAAGTTATAAAGTAAAATTTTATTCGAAAATTCTGGAACAAACTTAAAATTAAGTGGGATAAAATATATCTCATCGCACCTTCAAGGGAATAACGCAATCATTTTAAAATGCTTGAGTTTTATGAGTTCTAATAAAAATTTCTTTTAAATATGAGATCATTTTCAGTGATGGACGCATGCTTCTGATTGTGGTCAGACAAATTGAATGTCATGTTATAGAAAGAAGTACAAGGGTATTCAAACTTTGTACTAACAAGAGCGCATTTGAAATTTTTAGACATCTTTGTGAGCGCACCGTGCCCTCTCCCAAACCCTTATTAATTTCCTAAAATCTCGTCTGTATGAATGCGAGCTAGTATTTAATATTTTCTCACAGAAATTGTTATGAACGAAACAAAAACAAAAATGATTCTACAGAAACCTTTCATTCTAAGCTTTGCAATTGTACCTTCTTTCATTTTCATTGTATTGCCACCTGTGGCTGTGAACGTGAAGCCTATAATAGAAAATAAAATGTTCCAGTGCAGCGCTCCTGTCTGCTTGACGGTAAAACCTGCAACCAGCTCTGCTTTTTAAATACATCGAAACAAATAGTTTAACCGAAAGGCGAAAATGAACAAATTATCCAGTCAGAAAATGAGGAATTAGTAATGTATTTATAACGCTCGGCAACAAAACTTTTCTTTTCCCATGGAAGTAATACTATCCTTCCATGTCTTTTCCTTTTACTTTTAGTGCTGCCATCTCGTATCGTAATCATAAACTATTAATTTCAATCTACTGTTTTGTGTGGCAAATTGTGGTGCTGACATCTAGTGACAAACTTGTGAAAACGTACATATTACTAGGATTTTTCGCTTATTTTTTACTCAACGACAGAACAATTGAAATAGAAGACCAATATTGTTGCCGAATTTTATGGTTTGCCTTGAATGCGCTGCTGAACTATGACTTAGTTTATGTTGCACTATAAGAAGATGTGAATATTAGAAACCTTTCACGAAAAAAGTTGATAAATTTCTTTAAACTTGGGGGAAAAAACATCGAAATGTCCCATCCGAAGATTTTATGCTTATTAATGGTATTAGAAATGCAATCTCTCCCCCCTCCGTAGTCCGGATCGCCCCAGTGTCACCCTCTGAGCTTCAGAAATCCTTCCCGGAGAAAAATATCTGAATTCAACACTGTATACAGTAAAACCTTTGAAAACGGAACCAGAGAGGAAAGAAATCTAATCCTTGAGAGTTTTCCTTCTTAGCAGGTAAAATTGTATTTATTACCTCCTTTGGTACCGTAAAATTTTTTCGCTTGTGACAGGTTTCCGTTATAGACAGGTTGCGTTTTCACTGGTTTTACTGTTCTGGTTAAACAGACACAGTTGGCGATCACCGCTAATTGATTCAGCATTTTAAGGTCTTCCCCCAAAGATAGGCCATAGCGATGGCTCTGCTCGGATCCAGGCTTACTTTTATCTCCAGATGATTTTTCGCCAGGACTTTCCGGACTTTTTTCCGGGACATGTCAGGAAGATATATATATATTTTTTTTAAATAATAGCGATATTGTACATTTTTTAACGGAATCTTCAGAAATATATTTTGATTTGATAAATTAAAGATAAATATTTTCAGAAGTCTGTTTTTATTTCTTTATAGAACTTCAGAATTAGGATTTTTTTTAGCCCACTTTCTTTTTCTATCTATTTTTTTTTTTTTTTTTTTTTTTTTTTTTTTTTTGCTAAGTCCTCATTTGAATCCACTTGCCAAACGGGTGATTAATGTTGTAATTCCGCATTCCACAGCTTCCGAACCAACTATTATCTGAAAAATGCTGTAGTTTAAAGTGTCAGCATAAACGTGTGAAATATTCTTTTTTTTTTTTTAAATTGCAGGAGAATGTAGGTCTGTTAAGAAATAGCGGCATATTTTGTAGAAGTTGGCATTTCACTGATTTTTTGTCGGGTTGAGCCGGACATTGCACTCAGAAAAAATAAAAGGCCTGAGTGGAGCTAAAATAGATGTGCTCTTTGCCTGAGCTTGAAAATTTATAAGTATTTATAGTTCACAATACTTCTTTAGTTCGATTTCCGTGATTCCGAATTTTCGATGTTAAACTGTAAGTAATGTATTGTCCTGGGGAGGGGCAGGGAGGACCACCCCCTACTAACTCCTCTGCAAATTATGTTATAAAAATGTCGCTGGTACCAATCGATTAGAAATCATGTCTGCTAATGAATGACTATACTTTAATGTTCTAAAAATATCAACGTTTGACACACAATAACATCGTGTAATAAACAGACGCACGTTTCATGAGTATCCTGGACTCATTTCCTCAGTGTAAATAAACTTAAACCCTATTGTATCCCCCCAAAGACATGAAAATGAATCTAAAAACCCAAATGAAAAACAACAACACACCGAGAAACTCGTCCAATCTGATTAAGTCGGTTGGTTGGTTGTAGAGGATTCAATATGGCAAAGTAACTCAACCCAGAAAGGTGAGATGTACGGTACACTTGAAAAATCATTAACCAGGGAGTTACCAAATTTATGAATATAAACTGCCTCAAAGAAGTCTAAATCTAATGGAGTGTTACATTTCTTAATAATAGTGGCTGAGTCGAAGTTAAAATTATGTCCCTCACTCCAACAGTGACAGGCAATAGAGGACTTTTGTAATTCTTTTTTCTTAATGTAATTTCTGTGTTCATTGAGTCTGAAACGGAGTTGTCGTTTAGTCTGTCCTATATAGGACAAACCACATTGACATTTTCTCATTTAAAAATCTCTTCTTAAATAGAAATACGGTATTAATCCTTAATACTCCCTCATGACAACGTTTCACGATTTTCATGTGTCTGAAAATCTGTTTGAAACAGCAAATTCGTAATCTGTGTATAACCACTGGTAGAAATCCGCCAAAAGTCACATACTTGAAATTTGGTGTGTACTTAGTATGTAATAATGGAAAGAAGCTTATTGAATTTCAGTAACCTCGATTATCCGGAACTATTTTTTTGGACTCTCGAAATATTCGTTCTGATAAAAAGTACATAAAAATTTTCGAAATTGTTTATTTTAAGGAGGAAATATAAAGACAATAAAAAAACAAATTTTGCATAAAGAATGAAGTCGATCGGATAATGAGTTGCCGAGATATTTGTAATCTTATTTTCCACACTCTTTGATTTTTTATGACCCTGTACTTCATGAAAATTTCAATTCAAAGATATATTTTAATTGGAAATGAGATGCTTAATGCGATGCAGCAAACCGTTAGTTAATATGACTATCAATTTTGGAGTAATACAGCATTTAAAGTTTATGACATCATCAAGCCACGATTTTATTCGAATTGCAATACATTTTATAAATAGTTTACACATGTTTCATTTTCATATTTTATATTATGCATATCCATGGCTCCCAACGACTATTTTTCTCGTTTGAATGTTTCGATATTTTTATAGGGGATGTAAATACAGTGTACTCTAAGAACGTGTAAAAAGATTGTGTCAAAATACTAACGTTTATTTACTTTTAACGTAGAAAAAAAAGTCTCCGGGAGTCGGGAAGTGAAAATTCATATATTTAAAAATAAATTACACCGTCGTAAAGAAAAGTTTCAGCTTTAAGTGGAAATTTTGTCGCTAATCGGTATCTTTGAAATTGAGTCCGATGAGGGCTTCGGCGAAAAAGAAAACGACAAAATCAAGCTTTTTTGAAATTTTAGTTAGAAAAAGTCAATATCAATCGTTTGTCGTGTTTTACACGTAAATGAATAAAAATTAAGAATGTCTTCCGTGTTTCTCTCTTTCCAACGGTTCGCTCAACACTCGTTTAAGAAAACGGTTTTTAAAAAAAGCCGGTCTCGCATTTTTTGATCTTCTGCTTGCCGGCTTAAGAAATCTTCGAACCTGTGCAAAGAAAGCTTTTTCGATGAGTTTTTAATTAATATCATGGCTAATTATAAACAAAAATGTAAAATCTGGACTTTGGTTGCATGAGGACCTTTCTTGGATCATCCTCATCCAAATTTTCACATTTCTAAGTGGAATTGATGTTTTTAGCCATTGCCGACAAACAGATAGAGCGGAATTTTCTTTTATTAGAAAAGATATCGCTTAAATATTGTCAAGCAGAACGAACATTTTTCGAACTAAATTCATAAAGAACAGACTACAGTCATCTATGCTGGAGCTCTTACCTTGTGGTTTAAAACTCACGCGACTAAAACCCGATAAAATTGAAAGACTTGCATTTGATGATGTCCTGCAACCATTTGCAAATTTAAAGACAAAGAATTTCTTTTTAATTAGCTTAATGTATAATAACAAAAATGTACAAATATGTAAATAAATTTATTTGTATAAATAAAAATATGTATTAGAATTATTTTAAATGCGGTCAGTTTATATACGATTAGGATGTTTCTATTTTATTATAATGTTTATTAACGTATCTTGAAATTTATGTGTTTAAACAAATTAATTACGAGCACCATTGACAATAACAAAAAGATATTTGATTAATAATATACATATTCAATTTTTAAGGTAAATAATACTTCAAGATATAAAAGCAGTGGTTGTGTGTCGAAGGGGGGGGGGAGGGAAAATTTTCAGCAGCGGGAGATAAATGGGAGATAGTAACTGCAGGTCACACAAATGCTATAATTTGGGCTATAATTTCTCTGTCAAATGCTATTTGCATACTACCAGTTCTCCCGGATCCAAAATCTGTATTGATTTACTTTGGACTGTACAATATAAAATATGTCGTTTTTCTGGATTATTCAAGACATAATTTGTCAAGGTCTCTGTAAAATACTATTGCAAACAGGTGAAAATGTCGCCGAAACATTTATTTTGCTTAATTTTAATAATAGATAATATTCTAAAATAAAATAAAAATAATAATAATCACAGACACAGACTAGAATAATGAAATGAATATTTATTTGTAGCGTTTGAGGATTTTATACTATTTTTATAACATAATTCGTAAAAAGCTTTACAATGCTGGATCAGATTCTGCGACGAGAGTCATAAAATATTTCTCTGAAGTTTCTTTTACAAAGACTGTATATGCCCACCATCCCACCGCGCCAACCAACCAACCACATTTTCACTTTCAACTCAATACAATCCTTTGAAGTACCGCAAATAACGAAAATGTTTTTCGGATCTTTCATAAAGGCTGTATATGCCCACCATCCCACCGCGCCAACCAACCAACCACATTTTCACTTTCAACTCAATACAATCCTTTGAAGCTCCGCAAATAACGAAATTGTTTTTCGGATCTTTCATAAAAATAAGTCAAAATTTGTGCAGTTGTTTCCATGTCTGAAATGAAAAAAAAATTAAATGAGAACGAAATAGTTATTGAAAAATATGTCATTTTATTGAATAATGCATAACTTTATTACAGCTACTGAAATAGAAACTAACAAAATTATACATTTCCTTTGTAAATAACAACAGTCATTTAATCTTTAAAAAAAATTACTGTCGTAAGTTGACCGTATCAATTATAAGTTGCCAAACATTCTACGGTTTATTTTTTGAGAATAGAAATTTTAATAAGGAAATTCATAATGCAAATGTTTATATTAACGTCTACAATTCACCTCCTGCTCCTTTTAATATTTATATAGGTGGTCGTGTAGTCTTTTTTATTATTTGGTGATTAATTTTTTAAAAGACGCATCTTATATAATATAATATAACTTATGAAAAAATTATATTTTGTGTTAACAAAATTTAGATTACATTTAAAAGAATTATTTACATAGAGAAAAATTACTTCATCGAATGATTAATATATACAGGGTGTCCGAAAAGTCTGGAAACGGTCAAATAACTCGAGAAATATACATCGGATTGAAAAACGGCAAAATGCATTTTTTTTTTCAATCTGATGTATATTTCTCCAGTTATTCGAGCGTTTCCAGACATTGCAATGGTAACGATTCTCACAGCATTGCACTCGATTACAACGCCATCTACAATGTTTCGAAGAAAATGTTCAATACAAAAGTTACGTATTTTTTCCCGTAGAATCCGAATTTGCAATAAAAAATGGGGGGGGGGGGTCATCATTTCAAATTTCAAAGTTTTCCCCTTTCCCTCCCGGGGGGGCAAAGTTGGGGGGACAACTTTCATATCCCTAAATAGATTTTTCACAACTATTGAACATGCATTTTGCCGTTTTTCAATCCGATGTATATTTCTCGAGTTATTTGACCGTTTCCAGAGTTTTCGGACACTCTGTATATATATATATCACATTCACAAAATAAGTGAAAATATTAATCGAGGAAATGAGTTGAGCCATGTAACAGAAATGTATGGGTATCCCTCCGTTCATTATACAAATGAAATTAAAAAATTAATTCATCAAAAATCATACAGTTTTAATGTTTTTAAAATTTTTAAAAAATATATCTATCAAAGTTTAACGACCAGTAACTGAATAGGTGACATTCTATCTTGAATGTTCCAACTGTAATTGTTAGGCCGAACATTTGTGTTTCTATGAATCAACAAAACAATTCCAAATTGTGATGTAAACCGAAAATATGCATATGTGAAAATAATCAAATATGGAATAAAATTTAAATACATATTATCTTAATATGTATAACATGTTGAAGTATAGTGTTATTAATAATTTTTAATTGCTATTGGTCGTTAAAGTGCTCAAATATAATTAATACTTTTATGAAGATTTATTTTAATACTACATATCCTTTTTAGTTTTCCACAACGTAATATACATGATCCCTTTAACGAATGAAGTAATGAACAGAAGTTTTTTAAAATTTTTGAATTTAAAAAATATATTCACAGAATAATTCGATATTACATTTAAAAAGTATATTAAATTCTGGGACTCGTCAATTTTATGTTATTGTGACATACAGGGTGATTTTTTTTTTTTTTTAAGTTGTGAAAGTAAAACCTTATAACAAAAGAACTAGTGATACAAATGACCTGAAATTTCCTGAAATTCCAGTATGCTCCCAAAGCAATGGATATTTTTTGGCGTGGTTAAAAGTAACTAAAAATTGCACAGACAGATGGCGCTGTAAGTTAACAGAAACAAAGAATGTTGTCAGTGGAAGAAAAACAATGGACAGTACTTTGAGAAACCATCTTCAGTAGGCCTTCTGTCACCATTGGACCTTTTCTTAAATTCTTTAGTGTCCTAAATCTCCTAAGAGCAGTTGCTGCGCTGTTATTATTCTGATAAATGAAGTTTCACAAACAACGTACGGTCCATCAATGGCACAGTCATTGCCAGGATATCCGTAGAATAATGAACACGAGGTGTGCATGCTTCACGTTTCACCGTCACTGTGCGTGTATCGTGTGCAAACTCGTCTCCCGACTTTACTGCATATACAGCGCCATCTGTCGGTGCGATTTTGAGTTCTTTCAACCACGCCTAAAAAATACCCATTGCTTTTGGAGCATACTGGTGAAATTTCAGCTCATTTGAATCAGTGGTTCTTTTGTTATAGGGTTTTACTTTCACAACTTAAAACAAAAAATCACCCTGTACATAATATGTTTTAAAGAGATGAGAAAACAGAATTAAGAGTAAATATGAAGAGTAGTGTGAAGAACACAATGATAACCAACATTCAGCAAGAAAAAAAAATACAGATATTCAGCTCAGAAAGTTTTTTTTTTTTGGTCCCCACGAAAACAAGTCAACATTCTATTATCATCTGCTTTCTTCAATCTTAATTGTTTTAACCACTGATCACTGGGCTGCAAAACTGGGGTTCATCACTGTTTTTTCCAATCGAGGATCATCTTAACGATAGTTTTAATCATCGAGGTAACAGATAATTATATACGATTTCTACATTGTTACTTGCTAGCTCATGCTTTTTAGGGAGGTCAATTTGCATGATCTAAGCGTAATTACTATTTAACTCCTTTTTAAAGTGTATAAATACTTTTTTTTAAATAAAAAACCTACGAAAATTTTAAATATTAAATAAGATATTTATTACTATAATGCAAGTGAAAAAAAAATAACAAAACTATAAATAAAAACAACACTTTACAGAGATTTATGATAACGTAAAAGTATAGTTATATTATACTATATATATATACATTTTTTTTTTGTAATTGTTTAGAAAAAAACTATAAACCATACATATAATAACAGTTAATTTAATCTGTTTATTACTTTTAACATCGCTAATAAACAAGGATTAAAGGAATAAGAAATGAATTTTACCTATTTGATCTTCTCTCCTGCTTGTGAAGTGACTTGAGAAAAACTCACGTATTCTTTTGAATCTTTTCTTTTTCTGAAAATGAAACAAAATTTTAAATGTAAATAAGAGAAAGAAAGTGCAAACCTTCCTTAAAAATAAATTAACCTTAACATTTTAATAATAATTATATATCGTTAACGTATTTTCATTTTTAGTTTTTTTATTTATGAACATTTAAAACAGTTTTCAGAAGAAAAATAAGGAAAAAACTAAATTCCAAAACCTAATGTTACAAATACGAAAATGAAACAAGTTTAGGATAAAAAAAAAAAAAAATTCATTTTAGCAAACTGTTGCTACCTGTGTTTAATAACATCTGAACTAAAAAAGCTTAATTATTGAGACCGCACATACAAACACAGTTTGTGTAATTTTTACATAATTTTTAAATTGTTTAAATCTAACAATTTATTAATTTTATTTTTATTTATGTATATTTTTTTACTTCGTCTTAAGCTTCCTGAACTCAAAAATAGCTTTTTCCTCCTTTTTCGAATTTTCGATTTACGTACATCTTAATAGGCAGAACTGAAGCACTGAAAATGCTCTACAGATACTTTATAAATCTACGTTTATATAAATTTTTATTTCGTTCTGTTTTTATAAGGAAAAAAAGTATTAGATCCATGGAAATTACTGACGCTCGAATTTTTGATTGGATTTAAACGTTTTGGGTCCCTAAACTCGTAAGCAGTCATCGTTCATTTACAGGGACACACAAAAGAATTCTCTACTGTCTGTTAACAATAATTCCTGGAAATGCGTTTTAAGTTTTTGATTTTTTGTCTATTACTTGGTTTGTGTAAATTCTGTAGATCATATACAGGGCAGCACAAAAGTTCGCGAACACATTTCCGTTTATTGACAGAAACTCCAGAAGGAGAATTTTAAACTGTGCTACCGTTTCCTAACTAAACTAAAATTTATCATCCTATGTGGTATATATACAAATCTATAGATCATATACAGGGCTGAATAAAAGTATTCGGATATTTTTCCGAATATTGTATACGTTGGAAATTCCTGAAATTACGTTTTTAAATATGTTATGTGTTTTCCAAATTGTTTACTTAGATGTTATCTTTCAGCTTATTAAACGGTAATGATTTGTAAAATTATTTTGGAAGCGTTGGAAAGTGTTACATAATCTATGCTTGACTCATGATTTTTCGTTCTTGTTAATTATATTTTGACATTAATGTGTGCTGATTGTATTTTGACGTTTTATGATAGCCACGTCATGTGGCTACCACGAGAGTTGATTATGAGACACATAACTTTGAGTCCCACATTATGTGTCCCATAATCGTCATAAAATCTTGTGATTCACGTATTTCTGATTACTAGCATACTGATTGATAAAGAGTGTTACGAAGTTGGAACAGAAATAATAGGGTATCAAAACTACTACATAAACATTCCGAAGATAACATACAACAAATTTTCCCTTACATTACAGAAACGTTTCTGCATGTTTACTTAGTTATAAGCATTCTGGTTAATAATTTACCCATGCTTTCTAATGACAACGAAAAGATTTCTAGAATCATGTGTAACTGTCAATATCTGTGAAGTTTCATTAAATTTTCTCTCATCGAAATGGCTGCTTATCTGTCTGTTGGCCATTTCAACAACGGCGCTGGGCCAATTTTGAAAGTAATGGCGACGTTGGAAGTCAAAATTGGTGACGTGCAGTTGAATTTGCTTCATCGAGATATAGCCGCCACTTCAATCAAGCTGAGCTCCGAGCGCAGCATACGATTGGGAGGCAAGAATAATACTACGTTCAGATCGGATAGTTAAGATATCTTAGACCGCTGAACTCACTGAGTGAGTTCCAGAAACTCACTTAGTGAGTTCGAACTTTCCATGGCTAGATACAGTCAGTATCGCTCACTCTGATTGGCTCTGGAGGCCGATTGGCTGTTGAGTTTGCTTTCAACATATGCGCATGCGCACTGGACACGGTGATGTTGAGTGAGTTATCTTAAATGTGTTTGGCGGTGTGGACAGGTATTCAATTCCGGGGAGGTATCACCTCAAAAATGGCGGTCTAAGATATCTTAAATGTCCGATGTGAACAGGGTATATGGAAAGGGCAACTGACCGCACTGTTGGTTAAATTACTGTTGGTTTGGGAGAAAAAACCTGTTCATTCTTTACGACTCCTACAGTACACATGAGATGGAGCGATTTGATTGGTCTACGTTTAACTGGTCTGTGATATGATTGGCCTACGTCGCCATGACGATTCCTGTAATTATAGCTGGGACAAAAATGCAGTGGTAGATTGGTTGATGCAACTGTTTTGTTTGTAAACATGCCCTTTCCTTATTCAGCGCCGACTCCCTAAAAACAAAAGAATTGAGGAAGAAGGAGTACAATTTGTCCAAAGGGGTTCATTATATGGGCCCGGTATAGATGATTTTATGTAAGTTGAAAATTGTCACTGTTATATCTGTTTAAAAACGTTCTAAATCTTTAAACCTGTTTTTCTCGAAACTCAGTTTAACAAATCGGTACCAGGTAGATTTCGAAATGTGATCGACCGATATGTTTGAAATTGCTTTTCTAGCACATACTATTCTGTAGTCCCTCACGGACGCGTTTATCAATATTCGGATTGTAAATATTTTATTGCGTGGTTTAAATCCGAAAAGTTTTGTCTAAAATCGACAAATTAAAATATGAAGTGATAATTTCTTCAGAATCGGAAAATTCATAAACCCATCCGAGAAAGACTACAGAATATCGTAAATTTTAAGGGTTTTTTTTGTGACAGATAAGCAGATTTCGAGATTCATCTGGTACCGCTTCATTTTTTGTACACCCCAGTATCAAAGGCCGCCAAAGGACCATTTTTCAATCAATTTCCAAATAAAATGTTCGAAAACTTCAAAATATGCTCTTTCCTTTACAAAAAAAACTCATTATTATTATTATATAACTGTGTAAAGAAAATCGCAAAAAAAATGGAAAGATTTTAGGTAATTTTTTTTAAAAAGTTATAACATGTTTTAAAAAGTTATAATATATTTTTTTATCACAGCATTAAATGTTAAAAATGTATTGAGTGCATATATCTGTTTTACGGTGTTTATTTGAACAGATAGTGAAACGCATTCAAGTCATATTGCATTACTTAATCAGGTTTTAGTAGAACAAATTTTACCTTTTTTATTTCAGTTATTTCTTGAGGACCTTCACCATCTCCTATTCCGACTGGAGAAGCCACATCAGGTTCAATTCTGAAAGATACATAATACTAGTTAATCAATAATTTTCCTTGTCATTTAATGAGCATTTATGTATTTGTTTGTTTCTCTACTAATAGGAGAAAGGATTTCTTATTTACGTAATAATTTACGGAATGAAAGTAAAAAAATGGCAATGGCATTAAATTTTATAATTAGATTAAATGCCAATCCTGGGTCTTTAGCGATAATTACGAAATGTTCAAAATACTATCTTTCTGAGTAAAATAAATTGATCTATTGCAAGAAATAAAATAGAATAGCAGTTTTTGTTGTTTTGCGAGCCTTCGCTTTACGTTACTCACGCTCGTTTCTAAATGGTTATTGTCAAAAGTGCAACGATTCATTTCAAGAGGAATATTAATTATAAATAAAAAATACACAACCAATCCAGTGTGCGGCACTAGTTGGTTCGTGTTACCAGCACTTCTCCTGATAAGCAAGTACCATTATAAATATCTTTCTCCCGATTAAAATGCTTATTTAATTTTTTTCCAACGCTTCTCAAAAATGTATTTCATGATCGGTATCTACCTATGAATGGGTGATTACAAATAAAACAGGATCTCCACTAATTCATATTTATCATAATTCTATGCATGAAAGTAGGGAATTTCTGAGATGAGAAACCGTTCTTGAAGATATTTTATGAGCAGAAGTTCAAAAGCTGAAAATTAAAGTTTAAAAAATGCTTCTATTTATCACCGTTTCAGAGTTATTTATTTTCAAAGTTAGGGGTCCTTCGTGAAACACCCTTTATTTTATGCGTATATAAAACCAATGAAGAGAAGGTAAAAAAAAAGCTGAAAATTACAGTTTAAAAAATCCTTTTAAAGTTTATCTTTTCTACAGTAAGCTCGAACAAAATGGGCAGCGACATTTTACGAACACATTTGTCGTAGCATACCAATTTTAAAATATCGACGTATTTTGATCTAGAATCAAACTACTACTGCAGTGTAATATCTGTTGAATTAAATTTTCTTCAAATTGATGAATGTTTATTAATAATGTAGTTATGGAGGGAAAATATACATTTTTTTGTCGATTCTGTTTAAAAGACAGCATCGTCGAAAACCGCCAATATAAATTTTGATTCCCTGCTGACAGCTGGCTGCCACGTTTGGTGTTATAATATATATTTGGACTCTAAAGGACCTGATTAGATATAGACTGAGATAGAATAAAATCAAAAATCAATTTATTGCCATTTCATGTTATTCTAAATATATTGAGAGATGACAGAAACATCTTTATGCATTTTGCCTCAAAATTATAGCAATAATATTTCGTTTGTTGATTTCCCAATAGCAATATTTAAAATGTCGTACAAAAGCAGCAAAATCATTAATGGTCTAATTCTTGAATAGTGAAAATACATTTAAAGTTTTTTTTTTATTATAACAATTGTTCTGTAAAAGAGCTTTTTAACTGCCGGTCAATAAGATTAATTAAAATAAATCACAAAAATCCGTTACTGCTAATAATCTTGAAACTTTTAAATATTAAAAGAGAAATTATAGAAATACGTACTCAACATCATTTTTCAAATTGTCATCAGCTTCTATATCGACGGATATTGACTCTTCTAATTCTGGAGTTATCTCCAAAGGACGACATATTCCTTCCAGTTCTTCTATTAGTTTTTGCCTAAAAGATAAAATAGACACATTACTTAAGGATTTAAATAACATTGAAAAAGAAAAGATACATTTGTACTTTGTGTGCAACGTGGTATTCCGTGATTCTAGTATCATGTGGTACCTTTCTTTTGGACGACTTTCTGTTGTTAGTTTCACAATAGCAATATTTAAAATGTCGTACAAAACCAGCAGAAGCTTTAATGGAATAATTCTTGGAGAGTGAAAGTATCTTTAAATTTACGGCGTTTTTTTTTTTTTATTTTTTTATTATTATAACAATTTTTCGATAAAAGAACTTTTTAACTGCAGTTCTGATAATAATATAATTGATAAATAAAAATAAAATTGATAAAATGAGTCGCAAAAATCAGTTACTGTTAATAATCTTGAAACTTTTAAATATTAAAATAGAAATTATGGAAATACGCACTGAAGATCATTTTTCGAAATTTCCTCAACTTCAGTCAGTTCAGCGGAGTCAGGTTCTTTTTCTTCTACAATTGTATCTAAACTGCGACGAATCCAGTTCAATTCTTTTAATTCTTCTTTCCTGAAAGATTAAATAAACACATTACTGAAGGATTTAAATAACATTGAAAAAAAAAGATAATTGTGTATTTTGTGTAGTGTGTATGTGCAACGTGGCGTTCCGTGATTTTAGAATCGTGTGGTAGCTTCCTTTGGAACACGTGTCACGGTTGAAATCGAAATAATCGAGAAAAATTGGGAAAATTACAAGGGAAGAAATTGCGAAGACAACGAACTTTTAACATGGTCAATATTTAAAACAGTATGTTTTTAAAATAAAATTCGTGCTCCTCTACATATTATATTATTTGTATACAGGCCCGTACAGAGGGGGGGGGGGGGGTAGACCCGGTACAAATTAACAGGGCCAGAGTTTCCTAGGGGGCCTGACTTTTGGTACGCGTTTTTAAATAAATAGCAGAAAGAAGTAAACTGGTATTTTTTACATAAAAATTTTAACTAACAAATAATAAAATTCAAAAGTCAGAAGTGGCTTGAATATCTTTACGGACTGGCTAGGAGAGGGAGGGGAGGGGGATGTTCAGGAGGCATTTTACGTTCTAAACAAAATCCAGCTTTTATTAAAAATCAGCAGAATGCACATAGCAAAGATGCGGGCATTTATTTATTTATGTTTTATAGAAAAAGTATTTTCTAAATTGTAAAACACAATAACAAAAGTTGCAATAGCGTCAGAAAATCGGTGACTTAACTGATGAATTGAATTACAATTGAATTATATTTTCAATATTTAGAAGTCCTTATATGAAAAGGTGTTACCAATGCATCATAAACTGTATGGTACGTACAGTAAAATACTGTAAAAGAAAAATAATAAGATTGTGGAAATAATAATAATAATAATAATAATAATAATGCTTTCGAATTTAAAACAGTAGTAATTTATTTTCTTATTCATTTAGAATTATTCGCAAATTATTTTTTAAAGTTATATATAAAAAAAACACTCGAACTACAAATATATTGCAAACGGACACATTTAAAACATATATAATAGTTGAAAAAAATCGAATTTATTGAAAAAACCAACATTTATTCTCGAATTTAATTAAAAATATAACACACATATTTTATACCTGACATTGAAATGAAAAATATGTATAATTCATGCTTTTATCCTTAATTCTAAAGTGTTAAAACCACAACCATCATCTCATAGCGATGAAGTGTCTTCGTATGGGATATAATATATCCCATATGATATATCAATAAATACTTCCGTAATAAACCATAGATGCAGCACAAATATTGGTCTAAAGATTTTTTTTAAAACCAACGTTTCTTTAACTAGCCGAAATTTTTTGTCCTGCCACATAGAAAAAAATAAAAGAACATTCTTCAACTAACGGAAATAAGCCGGCAGCACTGCTCCTAGGAAAATGTTCCTGATTTAAAGGAAGTATTTTTGAGAGTGCATTCTTTACACGTTACTTTTTGCCTCTCGCGCATGGTTATCGCAAGAAATTAAAAATAAATGCAATGAAAGATTAATTATAAAAAAGATGACTTATTTATAATTTGGATGAAAAGCACGATATTGTTTGTATGGCAGAAATTACACTATTACTATCACGCTGTATTCATTACTTACTCAAGAAAACTTTCTGTTTGAAAGAATGACATTTGCCGATGTCAGAGACTTTTTGAAAATTGTGGTATTATATCTCTGACAAGGAAGGCATATTCAGAAATTTTTGAAAAAAATTACAGAATAATCTTTTCATGAGGATATACACGCTTATAAAAAAAATTGCTGCGGAACCCGTAAAAAATTATTAAAATTTCGTGTGTATGGCGATTTATCGTTGTTGGCAATCGAATGAAATTTAAAGAAATATTAAACTAGTTTAAGTAATTTTAACTCATATGAATACACGTTTATAACTGCGGTTTTGCCATAAACATAGTATATATGTATATATAAAGACAATTAACAATCGTATTCTACGGTTTTAGAACAAATTTAAATTGATTAAAAATGCTTCAAACTAAGAATTAATGATCGATTCTGTGAGCACTGCTAGACTTCGATATTGCTAGTGTTACAGACAACAAGAAAAAAGTATTTTTGTCATGAAAACAATGACTTATTCAATATCAAAACGTATCATAAGTGCTTTCTTAACCAGACACACTGTAAAAAATGAAGTACTCAAAAATGAGTAAGTCCATGTACTCATTTCGAAATGAGTATTTTTGGATCAAAAATGAACATGTGCATTCTCAAAAATGAGTAAGTTCATGTATTCATATCGAAATGAGTATTTTTGGATCAAAAATGAACATATGTATTTTCAAAAATGAATAAGTTCATGTACTCATTTCGAAATGAGTATTTTTGGATCAAAAATGAACATATGATCAAGTCCAACATACTTGTATATTTCATAATGTGTAATGACGAAATTACGGGGCCTAAAAAGCTATTATTTGAAGGAAAAACGAAGAATAAGAGAAATGAAAAGTGGATTTGGTTGTTCTTTGATTTTCATCAAAGTGGATCCACTGCAACACATTTACTCTTTTTTTTCCTCACATTTTACACATATTTTTTTTCTTGATAGTACTTCAAAATTATGATTTTTTTCCCACTAATTTTTTTAAAATTTATTTTAACTTTTTTAACGTGAGACAATATTGTGTTATTTAAAAGTTGCATAACATAATATCTTTGCAAATTATAGCTATGCAAATTGGTATTAAACTAAACTGATTTGGCTTACAAATTTATGAATTACGCTAAAATTTATTATTTTATAAATTATAATTTTACAAAGTTTATAATTTTAGTATTTCAATCTATGATCTTTTCTAATGTCATTTTTTAATTAATAATTCTTCAAACTACCTGTTACTTCAGACATTATTTTAATCTTTAACACATATAGACAGACACTGTACATCCTTGAAAACATATTTAAAACCTCTATCCCTTCCTAACAGATGGCGCTAGATGCCAGATACTGTTAGGAAGGGATAGATAACTAACAACATTTGAGAAGAAGGCGTGTCCCCCTCATGGCGCGTTGGTTTGGGTCGTCAGGTCAGTAAACAGGACATCGTGGGTTCGATTCCTCACTTGGGCAAGGGTTGGTTAATTACTATAAACTCACGCAGGAATGAAAAAAATGAGCAGAAATGTATGTATAATCCCTTATAAGGTTGTCCTCGCGAAGTAACTTTTTTTTTTTATCCTATAAATTTTATTTTAACGACATAAAAAATTTTAAATTTGAATACATCCATGGGATCAAAAATGAGTACATAGGAGTTCATATTTGAATACATCCATGGGATCAAAAATGAGTACATAGGAGTTCATATTTGAATACATCCATGGGATCAAAAATGAGTACATGTGTTACTATTAAAATACGTACACTTAAAACTCATCCAGCCGGTGGAACCATGTAAAAATAAATAACTTTCGCAATGCGCAATTGCATATATATTATATAAGCTTATATAGAAAAAATAATAAGCTATTTAATCGTTTAAAATTAAATTGTGCCATTTTTCCCTGCCGTTCCCACTAAATCAAAATCGTTATCTATTTTATTTTATTTTTTTATTTTATTTTATTTTTTTTTATTATTTTTTTTTAAACAAAAGAAGATTTTTTGTAAGATTAAATGTTTTTTTATGCTAAATCACACTTAAAACTATTATGTCACGCAATTTTCATTTCTAGAATGGCGTTTGGGGCATTTGTATGATTTTCAATACAGAAAATATTCATATATTTCAGCGAAATCATTTTAAACAAAATTGAATTTTTTGCTTGCATTTTTTGAAACATTAAAAAAAAAGACATAATTTACATGCTTTACACATCTTATTGCTTTACATAGCAATAAGAACAGTAAGACTTTTATGAAAAATGCAAAAATATTTGCTTTTTAACAAATTTTCACCTGATAATAATCACCTGATAATGGCCAGATACTAGATCCACACGCGCGACAATTTAATTCTATTTTCTCTATTTCACTAACATTAATCCAGAAATCTATTATGTCACGCATGAATCCATCCAGTAATATTAATCCACATTTCTTTCAAATATCTTATGTTTAATCTACGATTAACATTATGCAGATAATTAAGCTGGTTAAGTTTGATCTAAGAATTTAATATTCTAGATTTTCAATACTGATAATTTAACCTTCCCACATTGGCCTGAAGTATTATTTTTTCGTTTACATTCGTGTTTTTATTTAATGACATTGAACGACAAAACTCTATCCAGTCATTATTTAATGTTCCTCGTGATACTTTATAATAGTTAAAATTGTTACTTAAGTATATGGAATTTTTGATGCCCGAAAACAATTTTGTTCAGGTAAATTAAATGTATAGAAAGACACACTGAGTTTGAAAATTAGAGTAATCAAAATTTTCATCAAAATCATTTTTTTCCCCCTCTAAAGTAGACTGGATTATTTTCAATACAATGCATTAGTGACATAGAACAGCTTTTTAACCAATGAGATTATTTTAATTAGAAATGAATTTTTTTTTTATTTTACATGCAATTCTGAGGACTTAAGTTATTATAAATTTGATTAATATAATAAAGAGCATTTTTACTTACCGTTTTGTGTGACCCTTACATGCTTCTCGATAAAGTTTTTTCTTTCCTTTTCTATACTTCTTTTTCATATCACGCTTTAATTTTTCCAGTTTTAGCGATCCCAACATTTGCTAAAAAAAAAAAAGAAACGAAAATTAGGCGCAGTAACATTATCAATTCATAGTCACAGTTACAGGTTAAAAAGCAAAAGCTGTCTTTCTAAAACCTATATGCCTGTTGTTTGAAATCAATGCTTCTCAGCAAATCCAACAATTTTCAAAAGAAGATTATGATCGCATATCAACGAAATGAAAGATAAATTATTTTTCAAAAGTAGATTTTAGAAAAATGTATGGTTGCATCAAATATCAAATTTTGGACTGTGAAATAACTAATTTACTATGAAGTTCTATAAGTGTTCATAAATGTTTAGTTTCTTTAAAATGTCAAAGCTTTGAGCAGGAAATACTTTTATATAAAACAAAGTTATAATTTATAATAATGATGAAATTTTACATGAAAGAAATGTAATTTTAAATTCACAGTAGTGCTAAAATTAAACGAAAAATGTTTAGAATAAGAATTTTCTAGATATATTTTTTAAATTTTGAAAAGCGTACCATGAGTTTTTTTTTTTACATTTTCGATGATCATACATAAACTTTAATAAAAAAGAGAAATGCATAATTTTTTTCCTTATATATTATATATATAAATATATAATTATTCCTTTCAAATCCAAATCAGTTTTTAGTGCATTTTTCAACAATATATACACCTTTAATTATTTGTTATTTCAAAAACTTGAATTCGCTTATATATTTATTTATATTACTTATACATTAATGGTATATAAATCTGTACATTTTCGAAAAGCAATTGTCTACATTATACAATTTTCACTCCGTAATTTATACAATTTCAGTTATATATAAGGTACATAATATGACTTACATATAGAAAATATATTTCTCCGTCTTCTTCATACGGGATGTCATTAGATTTGGGGAAACTCAATACGTCACTGAAAAATAAAATTATTCATGGATTAAATAAAAATGACATCATACAAGTAAACACATATACATTTGAATACGTGTACAAATTTATTATATAATTTCAGTACAAATTTATTATATAATCTCACACTAACAAAATCTTAAAAAAACATTCCACATTATTATTGCCGTCCACAAATTAAAAAATTATATGTATATTATAATATATAATGTTAGGTTAACCTAGTTAATTTTTTATAAATTTTAATTTGTGGACGGCAATAATAATGTGGCAACGGACGGATTGTTTTTCGCCTTTGAAACTTTAGAAGCAGTGTAACAAATATTTGCTTAGGATGACCATAGAAGTTGGTCGAAACGTCAATATTTTTAATTTTATTTTAATGTATGTATAAATTTTAAATTTAACATTTGTATACACCATTTAGTAAATTTGTGATATTTTATACTCACGTCTTTAATGTAGTACTATTTCATGGTGTAATCGTCCAGAATTTATATAAATCCAAATAATGGACATAACAGCTGTTCTGATGAATGCAAGAAAAAAAGAAAAAATGAGTTTTGATTCATTTGATTTTTTTAAAAATTGTATCTGGTTTATTTTGTCAGAAGGTATAATCTACATATTAAAACAGAACCTAGGTTTTAAAAGTGTAATAACAACACCATAATTATTTGTATTATTGCGTTCTCTTTACCAAAAAATTTGGATATAAAATTGGCATCTTTTCTGAATAATAAGTTAATGAATACGTCTAATTGAAAGATATGAAAGTGTCAGTGTTAAAAATATAAGGACGTTATTTTAGAACATATCGAATAAAAATTTATGCCTTTGAATATAGTTGTTTTTATACGATTTTTTATACTAGTCCAATTATATGCATATAAAGTTGTTTTAATAATATTAATTATTGATTAATAATGCAATTCATGAAAATGAATAAACTGAATATGTTTCACATTCCGTCGCAATTAGAATTCCCGTTGTCGAAAACGGCCATTGTAAATTTACTTTCAGTTCGGCCATTCGTTGCTAAACTATCAATATCTATGCAAAATCGTCAGTTTTGAAGCGTCATATTTAATTTCCCTTTTCCGCTATTTCATGTTCCATGTAGAGAGAATTTCTAATTGAGCGGATTTTTTTTTATTTAGAAATCTACCAGAATTTCTGAGTTGTAAAAATCTGCTTTTACAATCTGTTAGTCATATTTTTATTTGCAAGTTCTGTCAGATTTCTGAATAAAACAATTCTGCTCAACTGCAACGCTGACTGCAAAAAAAATAAGGAAAACATTCTCAGATTTTATGATCGTTAAAAATACTATTGTTACGCATTTTTTTTAAGATCTTTCCACAATATTCTCACGTAATTTTTAAAATGCCATTCAGGATAATGGCACAATCCTCTATCACAACTTTGTACTTCTATATAGAAAGCAATGCGAATTCGTATTCAAGGCGAATAAGGTATGACAAATCAAATACGCCTTCGTGTTGAAAGAATGTAAAAATCCTAAATAAGAAAGTTTGCTGAAAACGACTGTATTATCTGACTTTTAAAATTATAGTTACGACTATCGATAGATGGGGGGGGGGGGGGGGGGGTTGTGTTCTGACTTTTTGTACCATTATTGTGCTGTCGTTGAGAATTTGATACAGATTATGATTGTATGTTATTCTTCGAAAATAAAAATTAAACGCATCCAACTTTTGCATCAACTTGATTGATTTATTAAGTTTTAGTTCATTCAGGATTATGGATGATTCCTATTTTCTTTTCCTTTCAATGGTTGTTAAATTGACTGTAAGCATTAAATGTTGTATCGTGTGTGACATTTTATGTAAGTAAAAAAGATATATGTAAATATGTCAATACGCGTAGTTCTCGCCACTTAAGTAAAGAAAGATAAATTATATGAATGGCGATGTTAGATTTGAGAATGTCTTGTTGATCACGATAATAATTTAAAAATATAAATAGAATTCCCTAATCATTAAACTTCATTGAAATTTGTAGCACAAATCTGTAACTGCAAATAATATTTAAGCTTCTGATGACAAGGAGACAACTGTTTGAAATACTTACTTAAAATAGAATTTTTTCATATCGAAGGATTTCCTTCTCTCTCGATCTTCTGGGATGTCGAGTAAGAAAGGATCCCATCCACACTTCAACTTTTTGAGTGTTTTTTTTCTAGAAGATAAAACAAATACATTAACATAAGTACTTAACTAACATTAAAATACAATAAAATTTGTGTACTTTTCTTGACGTAAGTATTACGTAGTTTTAGGAGCCTTTGACAGCTTCCTTTCAGATGCTTATCAATGTTGAGAATCCTAATGTTAGAAGGAAAATGAAATATTAAAAATTAAAATTTCAAATGCAACCAATGTTTAAAATAGAATATATAATTTAAACCAGTGAAAGTTAAAAATAACATTCGTGCTACCCTTGTGCATAGATTATATTATTAGTTCATACATAAGACATAGCCGAAGTAGAAACATACTGGTTTTAAACATATGACTAATTGCAAAATTGTTCGGAGAGAGGTTGAAACTGGATAGTGCTCCAGAAACAGAATCGTGATTGCATTCAAAGCAGACATTCAAAGTTTCTAACCACTTTTGATCTTATTTACTTTATTATCACTGCTTAAGTTTTCCTTCCAAATCGGATCCCTGACTTTCAGAAAATTAGGGGTTTATTCAAGGAGAGGGAAAATCTTTTATTCATTATTGAATGGCTCGCACGAAACATAGGTTGAAATATTGTCTATTTACATGTGCTCAAATTACAAAACGTTAAAAATCAATTTCGGTCAACATAAATAAGACTGTAGCTACAACTCTATTCATATTTATAATTCCATATTTAACAATGTTCGTTGACAGCGTGATTTTAAACATTGAACTTTTCTTGTCGGACTTCACTTGACTCCTAAATATCCATGGTAAGCACCCGGTTTAGTTACTGTAAGAGCGAATCCAGTCAGTGCGAGGTCGCAGAGACATCACCATCGCAATGAGATGAATATGTAGCTTCTTTTGTTAGCACTAGAGTACTGAAGTTATTTTCACTATTATTTATTAACGAGTCAGCTACGCAATAGTAACTCTTCTGACGGTCAATCGTAGTGTCACCCAGGGCTTAATTTCTAAGAAAAAAAGTACCGTAGCCCTAATATTCTGAAGTTTTAACACCTGTAGCGTATCCCAGGTGTACAGGTTTTGCAGGTTAGTAAATCCTATATTATCGGAACCTGTCTAACGCGGAATCCTGTCATAAAGGTAAAAAAAAACCATGGTCTTTTACGGAGGGTCCATGCAGTTACCATGCAGTTATCAATCGAAAACCTCTGCAATGCGGAATTTTGTTTGGATATCTTAGTGATTCCGTATTCAATAATTTAACTGTTTATTATTATTGTGTTCATATAGTACAGACTGTTATTTCGAAATAACTACTGAACAAAGAAAAATTCTGTTTTAGACACATTTTCGTCATAGCATGTAGTTCGGAACATATGGTCTTTTTCTGTCGAGAGAATGGATTTTTCGCGTTTAAGACAAGCTTCCATCATAGACAGGTTCTATTTCCATAGGATATATTGTATTTTTATGTCCCGGTTTAGAGCCATTGCCACAGGTTTTTTTTTATTATTATTATTCTCTGCCCCACTTTTTTGTGACAGTGGACATGACAGCGCTAGTTATTGGTGGCTTTAATATGTAGTCAACGTCACCTTTCTTCGTGACGCTTTTTCAGGTAACGTCGCACGAAATCCACACATTATATACTCTACAAACGAAAGATGGACAAAAGGTCTTGCTAAATGTTGCTGTGGTACTACAGCTATTCCGAACTGGTCTTTGTTTCACTTTGCGACTGGCGAAACATTTTGCCGGCACATTTTTAACACGGTGATTAAATGTTACTGATTTAAATTTCAATAATTTTTTTACCTTTATTTTCTGTATTTCTTCTCTGTATTTCTTGTTTATTGGTGGCTTTAATATGGAGTCAACGTCACCTTTCTTCGTGACGCTTTTTCAGGTAACGTCGCACGAAATCCACACATTATATACTCTACAAACGAAAGATGGACAAAAGGTCTTGCTAAATGTTGCTGTGGTACTACAGCTATTCCGAACTGGTCTTTGTTTCACTTTGCGACTGGCGAAACATTTTGCCGGCACATTTTTAACACGGTGATTAAATGTTACTGATTTAAATTTCAATAATTTTTTTACCTTTATTTTCTGTATTTCTTCTCTGTATTTCTTGTTTATTGGTGGCTTTAATATGGAGTCAACGTCACCTTTCTTCGTGACGCTTTTTCAGGTAACGTCGCACGAAATCCACACATTATATACTCTACAAACGAAAGATGGACAAAAGGTCTTGCTAAATGTTGCTGTGGTACTACAGCTATTCCGAACTGGTCTTTGTTTCACTTTGCGACTGGCGAAACATTTTGCCGGCACATTTTTAACACGGTGATTAAATGTTACTGATTTAAATTTCAATAATTTTTTTACCTTTATTTTCTGTATTTCTTCTCTGTATTTCTTGTTTATTGGTGGCTTTAATATGGAGTCAACGTCACCTTTCTTCGTGACGCTTTTTCAGGTAACGTCGCACGAAATCCACACATTATATACTCTACAAACGAAAGATGGACAAAAGGTCTTGCTAAATGTTGCTGTGGTACTACAGCTATTCCGAACTGGTCTTTGTTTCACTTTGCGACTGGCGAAACATTTTGCCGGCACATTTTTAACACGGTGATTAAATGTTACTGATTTAAATTTCAATAATTTTTTTACCTTTATTTTCTGTATTTCTTCTCTGTATTTCTTGTTTATTGGTGGCTTTAATATGTAGTCAACGTCACCTTTCTTCGTGACGCTTTTTCAGGTAACGTCGCACGAAATCCACACATTATATACTCTACAAACGAAAGATGGACAAAAGGTCTTGCTAAATGTTGCTGTGGTACTACAGCTATTCCGAACTGGTCTTTGTTTCACTTTGCGACTGGCGAAACATTTTGCCGGCACATTTTTAACACGGTGATTAAATGTTACTGATTTAAATTTCAATAATTTTTTTACCTTTATTTTCTGTATTTCTTCTCTGTATTTCTTGTTTATTGGTGGCTTTAATATGGAGTCAACGTCACCTTTCTTCGTGACGCTTTTTCAGGTAACGTCGCACGAAATCCACACATTATATACTCTACAAACGAAAGATGGACAAAAGGTCTTGCTAAATGTTGCTGTGGTACTACAGCTATTCCGAACTGGTCTTTGTTTCACTTTGCGACTGGCGAAACATTTTGCCGGCACATTTTTAACACGGTGATTAAATGTTACTGATTTAAATTTCAATAATTTTTTTACCTTTATTTTCTGTATTTCTTCTCTGTATTTCTTGTTTATTGGTGGCTTTAATATGTAGTCAACGTCACCTTTCTTCGTGACGCTTTTTCAGGTAACGTCGCACGAAATCCACACATTATATACTCTACAAACGAAAGATGGACAAAAGGTCTTGCTAAATGTTGCTGTGGTACTACAGCTATTCCGAACTGGTCTTTGTTTCACTTTGCGACTGGCGAAACATTTTGCCGGCACATTTTTAACACGGTGATTAAATGTTACTGATTTAAATTTCAATAATTTTTTTACCTTTATTTTCTGTATTTCTTTCATGTTCTCATAATCTCTGGCATTTCAGTGTTTAAATTTTTATAAAATACGGTGCTATATTTTCAAAGAGCATTTTAAAATTTATTTTAAGTATTTTATGTGCAGTCTACGATTAACATTATGCATATGATTTGTTCCATTGAAAATTACCAGAGTATTTGTATGCTTAGATTTTTTCTATACTCACAACTGACGTTGCCTTAGAGACTTAAAAAACAAAAAAAAACAAAAAAAAACAAAAAACATTTACTGATACTCCTCGCCAGAAATCGAAAATAGTCATGGAGTCATTAATTCACATTTGTCAGGATAAGAATTAACACATCTCATGCTCCCTTATTAGTTAATATGCGTACGTAATTGCGGAATTTCTATAGCGGATACCATTTTGAGAGAGTTGCGGGTTTTACATCTACATATGCAAAATTTAGTTTGTAAATAACAGCCAGTTTTGACAGTCAGTTTTGACAGTCAGTTTAAACAGTCAGTTCATAACAATTGATTTTTATTTAATGTAAGAAATACTGTATAACCAACTGTATGTGCATAATCAAAACTGTAAATATCTGTTACCTAAAACACAAATGTAAAATTTGTGTTTTAGGACATTGTATTTTAGACAAAAATGAGAGAATTTTATATTGCATGCTATTTATAAGGCTTGGGTTGTTTTTAATTTAATGGACATAATAAAGAATATTTTTACATACTTTTTCTCATATCCTTTTAGCACGTCTGTATACAAGTTAGATTTTCCATAAAAGTAATTACTTTTCATCTTAGATTTTACTGCTTGAATAGTCAAGGAAGATAACTTCTCCTAAAAAAGAAATCAAAATTAAACACAGTCACAGTCACAATGTATAGTCGCTGTTACAGTTTAAAAAGTAACTGCTATCAGTCTAAATACTTATATGTTTTTGGTTAAATTTCCTATCGCAATAATTTTTAAAGGAAGGTTATAAACTAAAATAATTTCTAGCTTATTTTTTTTTCACAAATAATTTTCAGAAAACAGTACGTTGGTGTCAAATGTAAATTTTTTGACCGATAAAATCTAATTTACTTTAAGTTTTTAAATGTACTTCTCCGTTAAAGACAAACCAAAGTACAGGCATAATTCTATCCAAAACAAAATTATATCTTATACTAATGAAGAAAATTTAAATAAAAATGAGTAATGTTAAAGTCTTAGGCTTATTAAATGTAATCTAATTAAGTTTTAGAATAAGAATATTTAATGTCTATATATGTTTTCACATGACTAATAAATTGGGTTAAATTTCGTTCATCGCACCTATGCTTGAACACATAATAAAAGCAATAATAATAATAATAATAATAATAATAATAATAATAATAATAATAATAATAATAATAATAATAATAATAATTCCTTCAAAATATAACAATGTTGTTCTTGAGCATTTTGACATTAATATTTTTTTTCTTCGAAAGCGTTATTTTTCAAACTTTAATCCACTATTTCTTTATCTTTTTACATTTTCTAAATTTTGTAAAAAAAAAAAAAAAAAAAAAAAAAAAAGGTTTAAGTTGTATAATTTTTTTCTCGATAGTTTATGTAAATTCGAACAAAATTTTAGAACTGCAAAGGTTTTTAACTTACATATAAAGCGTCCTCATCTACATCTTCCTCAGAATCACTCGATTCACTCCTAGTTGACTCAGGCGGTATCTCTCCAGAATCATTCGATTCGCCCCTAGTTGGTTCATGCGGTGTCTCCTCAGAATCACTCGATTCGCCCATAGTTGATTCAGGCGGTATCTCCCCAGAATCACTCGATTCACCCCTAGTTGGTTCAGGCGGTATCTCCTCAGAATCATTCGATTCGCCCCTAGTTGATTCAGGCGGTATCTCCTCAGAATCACTCGATTCGCCCCTAGTTGGTTCAGACGTGTCATCTGGTATCTCCTCAGAATCACTCGATTCGCCCCTGGGTGGTTCAGGCGTGTCATCTGGTATCTCCTCAGAACAAGGCACTGGACGAGGTTCACGTTCGTCTTCCAAAACTCCATAGTTGTGAGTCAGTGGCACATAATAGTTCTCATAGTAGACATGAGGATAAAAATAGTACGTAGTACCGTGGTGTAGAACAGAAATGACCGGATAGATAGCTTCCAAACTAGATGGGAAAAAATTAATATATATTATAAAATTTGGTACATTTTCGTAGATGGAAGAAAACATACAACTATCGTTGCAATAGAAACAAAATATTTTAGCAATGCGTCAGAAAATTATATTTCTTAACATAAAACAACTTTTAGAGAAAAATATGTACGTACAATATATATATACCGTATATACTCGTGTATAAGTCGACCCCCCAATTCTTACGCAAAATTTTGGAAAAAATTGAATTTTCGTGCATAGTCGAACCACATTTCTGGTAGTATGTTGAAAAATGATTTGTAATCAAGGATTAAAAAAAAAAAATACATTTTCATTAAATTAGTAAACTTTTTATTTTTTTATTTTTTTATTTTTTTATGTTTCTAATCAGACTTCTTTTTTTTTTTTAACTCAACATTTTACAATTGTATAATTATGTAAAACTGAAGAAACTTAAACTATTTTGAAAGCTATTCACATCAATTTAATGATTACTTACTTTTTTTTTATCTATTCAAGCCTTATTTACAAGGGTAAACAACTTCTTAAACTGCTAAAATATAGTACTTCTTTCAATTGTAGGACTTTTAGGAGAGAAATCTAGAAGCATTCTCAAGTTGAAATCTTTTAAAAAAAAGGATTAAAATGTTGAAAGGAATGCCCCTGTATTGAAGGCAATTCTATCCCAAGAGAAAATGAGTGCAGAACAATTACAGAGACATTATTGTTGAGTTTTTTTTTTATCAATCATCATTGTCAGCTTTTATCTGTCTCTCCAACCTAGACCCATATGTGATTAATTAAAAGACTTGCATATTCACCAATTATCTGCGAAAAAAATATGACTCCGGTATTTCACTCCACTTTTTTTTTCTTTCTCGTGTATAAGTCGACCCCCCATTTTCAGCTCCCAAATTTTGTCTAAAATTCTTCGACTTATACACGAGTATATACGGTATATATATATATATATATATATATATATATATATATATATATATATATATATATATATATATACACGTGGAGCGTCACATAAAATGCATAACTTTTCCTCCTTCTGCAGATGTTCAAAATTATTACCTTTTTTTGTCAATACACTGCTAATAATGGTGGGCTATTGATTTACAAACTTTAACAAACATTTCATTGGCAATGTGGCGGATCCTTGTTCAGTTGCGGTTCCGGAATATTGTCTAGGAATACCGATTCGTTTCAAACTTATCATTTATCCGATGAATTAATTGTAAGTCGCATAGGTGCATCTGCTTGAAACTCCCTGCGATATTGTTTTTGAACTTCTGCTACATTTTCATACTTACAATAGTATTTAAAAAAAATCTATTTTCAAAACTTAATCTGGGTCCACCCATTATTTTCAATTAATTGTACTTGGAAAAGAAAGTAAATTTAGAAAGTTAAGAACGGTTATAAAGTGTATGTATACATTTTTCTGGCGAACCCTGCACTATAAAAAAAAATGGGTCGATCTACTAAAAAAAGTTTAGTTTTTCTAACAGATTTTTTGGAAATTACTAAAATTTTTTTAGTATATTTGTATTCCACAGATTTTTTTAGTAACCAGTACTAAAAAATCGGAATCATTGCTAGCTGTTTTCTAGTAATGTTGCTAGCTGTTTTCTAGTAATTCTTACAGATTATCTTGTAACTGAGTAACAATACAAAAAAATTTTTAGTCTTTTTGTACCGATTTTTATTACGGGTTACTAAAAAAATCTGTGGAATACAAATATACTAAAAAATTTCTAGTAACCTGAGAATTTTTTTTTACAGTGTGTCTATATATTTCACGGAAGATAATTATTTGAATGTTAACAGAGCTGAGATTAAATTTCCCTTCTACCTTTGTAAAACCAAAAAGTTACGCATATAAAAGGCTTTATTGGCTTCTTTCAAAACAAAGAAATTCATTTTAAGGATAAACCAGTTAATTAAACAGTACGGAAAAAAAGTGAGCCATTTCGGATAGGTACAGTGTGAAACTGTTAGAAATAAATTTACTTGTTTATACATTTCAAATAGTCTTTACTTTTTTAAACAAGGTCTCTGCGTAAATGTTTTTTTTTTTTTTTTTTCGATTTTTTTTTAATCGTTACAAATTTCATGTCCATATTCTTTCACTCCATATGCCAATTTTTAAATCCAAATTAAATTTATTCTATACTATTAAATGTGTATATGCTTGGGGCACGTTCTTAAGAGACGAAGTTAAATAGTGACTGAAGAATTCATATAACCATTAAAATAAGGATACTATATAATCAATAATAAAATAAGATATTAAAATATATTGAAATAAAATTATAATATTTCTCTTGCTAATAGTAACGTTGCTTATATGGAAATTCGTAGGTATAAGAAATATCTCTAATTTGTAAACAACTGAAAAGCACCTCGTGCCAAATGATTAACTAAAATTTGGCACGAGATACTCTTCAGTTTTAAAAAAAGCAATAAGGTAATATTAATTTTCACGTTTACAGTTGACTATTTCAAGCACCTGCTTTTTTACTTATATGATTGCGTGATTTAAATTTTCAAGTTTATTTTCAAAAATTTGCGAGAATACTTTTGTTTATCGTTATATACCTTGAAAATGGCGCGATATATGAGCGCTGAAACATATGTCGATCATTAATAGGTTTTTATAAGCCTTTTGTGTTTCTCTTTGTATCACTTAAGCCTTTTATCTATATATTAAATTGAAGTAATGTTTTTTTTTTTGTTTGATTATAGGGGTAATCTATGGAACAACCGAACCGATTTCAAAAGTAATTGTATCAAATTGATGGGGAGAGACTAATCCAACATAGGCTATATTTTATGTCGGTTCACACAAGGGAGCGCAAGTGCAAAAAAGTTCCAAAATTGCGATTTTTTTTTTGTACCCAAGGAAGTAGAAACTTGAAATTTGGCATGGTAGTTACGTATACTATGTAAACATGCTCTAAGAACGGATTCTAAAAAAATCGAAATTTAAAAGGGTGAAATGCGCGAAAAACTTTCTAAAAACGTGCTAAATTACGATTTATGAGGAGTTAGTGAACTTGAAATTTAGCATGGCTGTATCTTTTTAAGACGCAAATACACGCACAGAACAATTTAAAAAAGATCGCAATTAAAAAAGGTGCAGGAGAAACAAAAGTTCTAAACTTACTATTTTTGTAATACTGAAGAGACTAGAAACTTGAAATTCAGCAAGATGGTTACTTTTGAGATAGAAATACTCACTAAGAATGGTTTCTAAAAAAATTCGAAATTTAAAAGGGTGAAATAAGCGGAAAATGTTACTCGTTCATTTCAAAATTCCACATCCATTTCAAAGGCAAATATAGCACTAAGCGTGAAAATCGCTGGTTTTGAGAGTTTACATATAATTTTCCCTTGTTTAAAAAAATTCACATTAAGACATTCTTGTGTCAAAGAACTATTCTTTGTGCGTTTTTCCATTTTTCATAATTAATAAATCTATTTTAAATCTTTTCATTGTAGCTTTTAGATAACTAAAAAAAAAAATTAAAAAAAAAAAAAAAAAAAAAAAAAAAAACAGATCATTAATCCATGTTTAAGAAATGCAAAGTTTTGATATAATTGTTCATGTATGTGCGTTTTGTTGGTAACGTAGGCAAAAATAAATAAATTAATTAATAAATGAGACTTAACATAGGACAGTAATATTTTTATTAAATTTATAAAAAAATATTTTCTTACGAACAAAAGAGGTGAACTCGGCTGCTTAGTCTATTTCAATTTTTTTTTCTTTTTGTCCTGTATGGCGCAAAGAACCCTCTTATAACTTTGAAAACTGTTTTTAGAAATAATTTAACATTTCCGAATATTTCGAATAGTTAATGAAACTGCAATTTAACTGTATCTAGAATATTCTTTAAACTGTACTTACTTGGACTGTGCAGAACAAACATAATTGTCATAATCAGAGACATAACTCCCACTATAAGATGTTACTTGTGGAGCAGCATAAGATACGGATTCATACTCATCATTATAATCATGACTTGTATAATCAACGAGGCCATAAACCTAAAATTAAGTAAAGAAAAAAAGATTATAAATTGAAAATGTATTTTCGATAGAAATTGTATCATGTAGAAAAATAAATCTATTGAAATCCATTTCAAAAAATAGTCTTTTATAATGTGTTTAATATATTTTGCAAATTCACTATAAAAGAAAGTTTCGCTCTGTGTGTGTGTGTGTGTTTGTCTGCGATGGCTAGCAAAATCTAGCCCACCTAGAAGTCTGAAAATTTAGGTGTGGATAATCCAAAGGTCTGGCCATGTGCACCTGAGTCTCAGAATTTTAATATTTTGATAATTACCCAAGATATTAATTAGATTCTCATTAACCATCGTTTTTAAAATGACATCTTTTAAATCAAAATGGTTAAAGAAACAAACAGGTGCATTGGATTTGCAAGCGGAAATGAACGAATTCGAAATTATTTTACTAATTAGCGAATTTTAGGAAAACTAATTGAGAAATCAATTTGAAAATTTCTGAGCACATGTTAAAAAAAAATGCATCTGACTATGTGATTTTTGAAAAATTCGGTCGGTAATTTTTCTTAATTTATGCAAAAAACTGCCAAACATCTGCCGGCGCCAGTGAAAACAATCCGAGAAAGTTTCAGACAGGAATCTGCTTTCATTAAAAAGTAAACTATGCAAAGAGATCCGTTTCTCTGGCCGATCCCTCCATTTAGTTTGCGAAAATGAAAGGAAATAATTGCCAATTTTTACTAATGAACAAAAATTTAGGTAACTAATTAAGATATAGATTTCAAATTGAGGTCGGGAAGGGGTGTCATCTACCAGCTATTTTAGCGTAGCGTCTTCGTAATGTTCTAATAATCATAAAAATGTAATTATTTTTTTAATGATCGCGTTAATGTAGGTGACGGTGGTTTTCTTGAACAAATTACTCATTATATTTGTGGGTATGGGGAGGGAGGGGGTTAACGCCTTTCTCTGAGATTGTAATTTTCTCGGGCCCGTGCAACGCCGGGCGGGTTAGCTAGTTATTAAATAAAAGGTTATTTTATTTACGTGCGGATATTTTGTTTTTACTATTGTGTTAATTTAGACGCACAGTTTTTTATGGGAAAATGTTAATATCAATAGACTGGTTAGACATTTTAGACAATAAACACAGATGTATTTTTTTTAAAATGATCTACTCTTAAAAGAAAACAATTTCATTAACCATGTAAAAAAATTCTCTGTAAAAAAATAATCACAATTTCACGGTTTTTAATGAATAAAAATAGTAATAACTTAAAATATTATCGTTGTAAATACTAAAAGATCGATCATTTTAGACACACATATATGTGCTTATTATCTATATCATATTTCATAACAATCCATGCTTAAGTTTTCAAAATATCATGCGCGCAATGACTTCCGGAGTAAAATAAGGAGTTGTTTTAATTTCAATAATGCGCAAACTCAGTAGTAAAAAGCTAGAAAGTTTCTAATGGTACTATTTTAAAGAGTTGAATACTTTTACTCAATAGCGAAAATGTCACGTTTATACATAAAAAAAATTTGAAGCTACGCAAATTCAAATTTTTAATGTTTTTGTTGATTTTCTTGTGTTTAAAAAGTACAAAACCTCTTAAATTACGCCTAAGAAATGCAGCGGAAAACTGTAAAATAGGATTAAAAAAAAAAACCCGCATATTTAAGAAAACCGCCCATTTTCCAAAAGACAAAATATTAGAACCCAAATTCAACCTACCAAAGTTTAAAAGCTAAATATATTTAAAGTAAAACATTATAAATAAAAAAAATACATATAATACATATTAAACAATAAAGTAGACGTTTCGGAGGAAAATGCATCCCTCATCAATACTACGCAACGTAAAATTTTGAAAGAGACATAAACAAGTTAAAAACTGAAAATATGCATCGGAGCAGTTATCGTTTAATATTGAATGCAGGCGTAATGTTTTCTTTTCTATAACGGGTTATTAAGGTTTAACAAGCAACGTACCCTCGGAAAACTATGTTAAATGAGAAAAAACAATTAGAATAATAAAATTTACATCAGAACGCCGTAAACAACTTACCTCCTCAACACGTCCTCTAGACGAACTAAAGATTTCGTTTTCAACCATAATTGCAATGCAAATCGCAATAAAAATAACAAATATATCTTTGATGCAGAAAAATACAACCTACACCAACGAAAGCCGGTAAAAGACTAAAATAAATTGTTCGGTTAGCGATGATTAATATATTGTTTTCATTGTTGAAATGATTGTTGATTATTGTAAAATTATCGCTTGGAATCATTGTTGAAATCAACAATTATTCATTATTACATCATATTTATAAATCCCTCTTGGAATGAATTAATAATGCTACGTTATAAAACGTCTAAGAGATGCACTGGAAGCCTCAAAAATAAGATTAAAATAGCAACGGAAATTTAGGAAAAACCGCCCCATTTTCAAAAAGAATAAATTCTGGTGCCCAAACCTTTAGAGTGTTAAAAGATAACTATATTTAAATTTAAGACACTATCAGTTAAAAAATACACATAATGCATACTAAAACAATAAAGCAGACGCTTTGGATGATAATCCATCCCTCATTGAAAACATGCATGGGTACAGTTAGCGTTTAGTATTGAATTCAGGCGTAATGTTTTCTTTTCTATAAAGGGTTATTAAGGTTTAACAAGCAACGTACAAAACTATGTTAAATGAGAAAAACAATTAGAATAATAAAATTTACATCAGAGCGCCGTAAATAACTTACCTCCTCAACACGTCCTCTAGATGAACTAAAGATTTCGTTTTCAACCATAATTGCAATGCAAATCGCAATAAAAATAACAAAGATATCTTTGATGCAGAAAAATACAACCTACACCAACGAAAGCCGGTAAAAGACTTAAATAAAATCTTTGGATAGCAATGATTAATATATTGTTTTCATTGTTGAAATGATTGTTGATAGTTGTAAAATTATCGCTTGGAATCATTGTTGAAATCAACAAATGCTCATTATTACATCATCGTTATAAATCCCTCTTGGAATGAATTAATAATGCTATGTTATAGAATGCCTAAGGAATGAACGGGGAACCTCAAAAATAGGATTAAAATAGCAACGAAAATGTAGGAAAATCCGCCCATTTTCAAAAATAATGAATTCTGGTGCCCAAACCAAATACACATAATGCATATTAAAGCAATAAAGTAGACGTTTCGGGTGATAGTCCATCCCTCGTCAGAACTACGCAGTGTAAAATCACGAAAGATGACATAAGTTAAAAACTGAAAATATGCATCGGAGCAGTTATCGTTTAATATTGAATGCAGGCGTAATATTTTCTTTTCTATAAAGGGTTATTAAGGTTTAACAAGCATCGTACCCTCGGAAAACTATTTAAATGAGAAAACAATTAGAATAATAAAATTTACATCAGAGCGCCGTAAATAACTTACCTCCTCAACACGTCCTCTAGGTGAACTAAAGATTTCGTTTTCAACCATAATTGCAATGCAAATCGCAATAAAAATAACAAAGATATCTTTGATGCAGAAAAATACAACCTACACCAACGAAAGCCGGTAAAAGACTTAAATAAAATCTTCGGATAGCAATGATTAATGTATTGTTTTCATTGTTGAAATGATTGTTGATAGTTGTAAAATTATCGCTTGGAATCATTGTTGAAATTAACAAATGCTCATTATTACATCATCGTTATAAATCCCTCTTGGAATAAATTAATAATGCTATGTTATAGAACGTCTAAGAGATGCACTGGGAGCCTCAAAAATAGGATTAAAATAGCAACGGAAATTTAGGAAAAACCGCCCCATTTTCAAAAAGAATGAATTCTGGTGCCCAAACCTTTAGAGTGTTAAATGATAACTATATTTAAATTTAAGACACTATCAGTTAAAAAATACACATGATGCATATTAAAACAATAAAGCAGACGCTTCGGATGATAATCCCTCCCTCGTCAGAACTACGCGGCGTAAAATCCCGGAAGATGACATAAACAAGTTAAAAACTGAAAATATGCATCGGATCAGCTATCGTTTAATATTGAATGCAGGCGTAATGTTTTCTTTTCTATAAAGGGTTATGAAGGTTTAACAAGCAACGCACTCTCGGAAAACTATGTTAAATGAGAAAAACAATTAGGAAAATAAAATTTACATCCGAACGCAGTAAATAACTTACCTCCTCAACACGTCCTCTAGATGAACTAAAGATTTCGTTTTCAACCATAATTGCAATGCAAATCGCAATAAAAATAACAAATATTTCTTTGATGCAGAAAAATACAACCTACACCAACGAAAGCCGGTAAAAGACTAAAATAACTTGTTCGGTTAGCGATGATTAATATATTGTTTTCATTGTTGAAATGATTGTTGATTATTGTAACATTATCGCTTGAAATCATTGTTGAAATCAACAATTGTTCATTATTACATCATATTTATAAATCCCTCTTGGAACGAATTAATAATGCTATGTTATAGAGCGTCTAAGAGATGCACTGGAAGCCTCAAAAATAAGATTAAAATAGCAACGGAAATTTAGGAAAAACCGCCCATTTTCCAAAAAAATGAATTTTGGGGTTGAAATTTAACCTTTAAAAGAACGCTTAAACGAATGCAGGCGAAATATGAAAAATAGAATAAATAAATATAATGGCCTTATTTAATTAAAAGAAAAAACATGCTTTCTTAATTTTTTTTTTGTCTTACTGCACATTATAGAAAATAATAGGCTATGCTAATGGAAGAAGATGATTATGGAAGATTGCTGGATTTAAATGGGAATTTCGCCAAATTAGTCTGTTATCGCCAAGTTGGCTTAATATATAGCAACTTATTTTTGTCGCGATATTTTGCTAAGTTTGCCAAAATTTAGCTATCGTGGTACATTAGTACTTTTCGACAAATACGCATGTATACGTATGTATTCATCAATGCATACCCATTCATATATATTTCATATAAATGCCGACGTCGTGATGATGCGGGTAACAATGGGATTAAAATAGATAAATGTTGCAACATTGGAGCTATTTTTTTTAAACTTAATATTAAACAATCGCAACGTTATTTTTAGTGGGAAAATACAAGTTATGAATCGACGTTGCCTCCCTTTAGGTATAGAATTTTAAAAATTCAATGTCCAATTCATGTATTACCTTCAGTAATACATTTATATTCCAAATTCTAAAGGGAAGTGGGTGAAAAATGAGTTACAAGATTTGACTGCCACATACGTAACACATGGGCTGATAAGTTCCCGGTCTAATAAAGAAAACACAACTTTTTAACATAATTTTATAACTTTAATAAATAACATAACTTTAATAATGAATAGTAATAATTTAATAATAATAATAATAATAATAATAATAATAATAATAATAGTAATAATTTAATAATAATAATTTAATAAATGAATAAAAATAATAATTTTATAATAAATAACATAATTTTATAACGAAAAAGTTCCAAACAGTGCTCAAAATGATCGACTCGTTGTTGTTTTTGGTCAAAAGTCAACATGCGCAATGCGCAGCACCCACTTTGACAACAGCTGTTGCAAAATGAAAAGGAACCACCAGATGGCGCTAAGCGCGTAGAACGATTTTGACTGACTGCCTGTTTTTGTTTACTTTTATGTTTGTACATAGCTGTTCGTGTATTTGTTCTGTATCGTCATTAAGTGTGTCTTTCGTTCCTAAAATAAATTATCTTCATTAGATAAAGATGTTTCTACCTTTATAGAAGCTAATAGAACACGAACCAGAAAATTAGGTGAGACCAAACCTTTTATTTACTTTTATTGTCTTGTATGATTAGGAAAGTTACGAAATCTGTTTTATGGTGCCGAAATTCCCAAGAGCTGAAATTAGAAAATGGCGCAACCTAGCGAATTAGATAAATCCAAAAGCATGCATAAGTCTCTTAGAACATCTTTAACGAAGATTATTAACAAAATAACTGAATACTTGGCAGGAGACGAAATAGATAACGACGAAATTGAAGATCTCAAAATTCAATTAATCGAGAATGCAGAACAAGTTTACAAATTAGATTCAGAAATTCAGAAACTTGTAGATAACTTAGAGACACTCGAAAAAGATGTATCATTCAGTCAAGAATATCGCGAAAAAATTACAAAACCGAAGGCTAAAATCGATAGATATTTAAAGCGTAATGTTCCTAACGAAAGTAAAATAAACTCTTCTATTCTGTTGTCCACAGAACCTGATGAATTAAAGAATTATTCTCACGTAAGATTATCGAAACTTACAATACAATCTTTCGATGGGAAATATGAAAATTGGCAGGAATTCTGGGGGCAATTTGAAGTAGCTATACATGAAAATGTAAAGTTAACTAATATAGAGAAGTTAAATTACTTAAAGAATTTCTTGACAGGAGCAACTTTCAAATGTATTCAAGGTTTAGCTTTAACACAAAATAATTACGATGTCGCGATCGGATTGTTAAAAGAAAGATTCGGAAAAAATGAATTAATAATACGATCGCATGTAAACAAGCTTTTAAGCCTAAATCCTGTAAAATCTGGAGCGAATTTAAGAGAGCTTAGACAATTTCATGATACCTGTATTATTCAAATCAGAAGTCTCGAAACAGCCGGGGTAGAATTAAATCATTATGGTGGAATCTTATTTGCTATTTTAGTCAAATTAATTCCTGAAGAAATTGTTCTAGGATTTAATCGTTCTGCTAAAGCCGAAGATTCTTGGAACTGTGCCAAATTATTAGAATTTCTAAAACATGAAATCGAAACGTGAGAAAAAACGTATATGTTTCGAAATGATGAAGTATTTGAAAAGAATAAAATTAAAGATTTACCTTATCGAAAACATGAAACTCATAAAAATACACCCACCGCAGCTGCATTAAACGCCCTTATCAAGAAAGACTGTTTATTTTGCGCAGGGGAACACAAGAATTTTAATTGTCCATTAACCATTAATGAACGAAAATGGAGTCTTTTACGAAAAGGTTATTGCTTTCTTTGCCTTTGAAGATCACACGTATTGAAATTTTGCCGCGAAAAAATGCGTTGCAAGATTTGCAGTCGAAGACATAATGTTTTAATTTGTGACGAAACTGAAAAGCAAAATAACAAAAGGGAAAGCATTTCAAAGTCTCCCGAAGGAAAAAATAATTCCAATGCTCTGAATTGCGCAACAACTGCAGTAAATGAAAATGTATTTTTACAAACAGCTGTCGCCTTTTTAAGTAATACTCTCAGGAAACAAAAATAAAAATTATCATGGATTCGGGGTCGCAAAATACGTTCATTGATAAAACATTATCTCCTAAATTTAATTTAGAAGTTATAGGAAAAGAAAAATTAGCAATTTATGCTTTTGGGTCAAAAACAAAGAAATCTATTGTAAGAAATAGGGTAAAGGTAAATTTACGAAGCATTTATGATCCAAAGAAAATTATTTCTATAGAAGCCATTGAAACATCTTCCATATCTGAAGCTGAAATTCAAGATCCCGGTAAAGAAATTCACAAATTTTGTAATGAAGCCAAAATACAGATAGCTGATACTGAAGGGTCTGAAAATTTAAGGGTCTCTCTATTAATTGGGTCAGACTATTTCTGGAAAATCGCTACAAGGAAGGTCAAAAGAGTTTCCGGTGCTTTAGTAGGAATAGAAACGAAACTAGGTTATGTATTTAATGGTTCTGAAGCAAAACGCAAAGATTTTAAGGATATTAGCGTAATGAATGTTATGGTGCGTAATCAAAATTTAGAAGAATCAGATATTTTGAAAAGATTGTTCGATTTAGAAGGATTGGGAATATCGCGTAGTGACAATCTGAATTCCGAAGATGACGAAGTTATGAAAGAATTTAAAAATTCTACGAAACTAATCGAAGGGCGCTACCAAGTTAAACTACCATGGAACGAACATTCCGTGTCGCTACAGGACAACTATAGTAATGCTAACAACCGTTTGCGAACACTTGTTAAAAGATTTAAGAAAAATCGAAATTTTCATAGTCAGTACAAGGACATTATTTCAAAACATCTAATTCAAGGAATAGCTGAAAGGGTCAATGAAAATGAATGTGGTGATAATTCTAAGATCTAGTACATGACACATCACGCAGTAATACGCGAAGATAAAACAACGACGAAGATGAGAATAGTTTTCGATGCCTCCTCGAGTGAACACAATTTTCCGTCCCTTAATGACTGCTTGAGTCCAGGTCCGAATTTAACGCCCGATATCCTAATACTTCTTTTGTAGTTCCGTCTGAATAAGGTTGCCATAACGGCAGATATAGAAGGTGCATTTTTGCAAATTGCCTTGGCGCCAGAAGAAAGAGATGCAGTTAGATTTCTATGGGTTACGGAAGATTTAGACGCTGAACCCGAAGTTTTGAGGATGACGCGTGTAATTTTTGGAGCAAGATCGAGCTCATTTTTACTGAACGCGACAATTAAACATCACTTCAAGAAGTATGAGGATATTTATCCAACTGCCTTCAGTGTTTTGAACAGTAGATTGTATGTAGACGACCTTATACACAGTTTAGAAGACACAGATTTAGCTTACACTGTCCACGAACAAAAATGGCTCATTTTAGGAGAAGCAGGCTTTAATATGAGAAAATGGAAAGCAAATGTACGCTCACTGCAAGATCGATTTAAGGTAGAAGTTAACGATGAATCCACGTTATGCAAGGTCCTTGGTTATTGCTGGAATTTAGTAGATGATGTCTTAAGCGTTGATAGTGATAAACTTTTAAGGGATAAGGATATGACAGAATTAAAATTTAGAAAGAGAAGCGTAATAAAAACTATAGGAAGAATCTACGATCCGTTGGGCTTAATATCACCATTTGCAGTTCGAGCTAAAATACTACTGCAAGACATATGGAAGAAAAAACTTAATTGGGATGATGCTTTACCAACTGACTTAGCAAAAATATTTCAAGACTGGTGTGAAGAATTGTTTTATTTGAAACAGATATCTGTACCAAGACATCTATTCTCAATGAAAGGAATGGAAGAACTTACGGACTGTCAATTTCACGTCTTCGTAGATGCCAGCAAACGAGCTTACGGAGCAGTTGTTTATGCACGTTTTTGGAACTCTGACGGAATTTTCCATTCGAATTTAGTCACTTCAAAGACTAGGGAAGCACCAGTTAAAGAAATAACTCTGCCGAGGTTAGAGCTTCTTGCTGCACTTATAGGAGCCAGATTGTTCGATCATATTCGACTACATTTCAGTATGCCGAAGGATACGAAGACTATATTTTGGTCAGATTCCACGATTGTTCTTCACTGGATCAAGAATAATTCTCGAAAATTGAAGATGTTTGTCAAGAACAGAGTGGATGAAATCAAGAAAATATCTGATCCTGATTGTTGGAATCACTGTCCTGGGAATGATAATCCGGCTGATATTTTAACACGGGGTGAAAACTTAACCAGTCTAAAGGACCTGGAGCTTTGGTGGTTTGGGCCACCGTGGCTAAGGAAGTGCGAAAGTCAATGGCTTCAATCCAACATTTATACCGATCAAGAAACCAACTTAAAAAATAAAGAATATGAAGTGGTGAATATGCTTCTGACAACGAAACTTAAAGCTCTTTTCAGTATCCGAAGATTCAGCAAACTTAAACAAATATTACGAATTACTGCATGGATTCAAAGATTCATCCACAATACAAGGAATCCTCAGAGTAAGAGAAGTGGTTCCTTGGATACAGAAGAACTTGAATTTGCTGAAGAATACTGGATTAAACTAACACAAATGGAGCATTTTCCCGAAGAATATTCAGCGCTGACGCAAAGAAAACTAGTACCAGCAAACTCAGTTATTCGACCGTTCAATCCATTTTTAAATGAAAGAAAAATAATCTTGATTAGTGGACGATTACAGCAGAGGCGGATCAACTACCATCCGGGCCCCTAGGCTTGATCTTTTTTTGACCCCCCCCCACCTCCTACAAAGCAATATATACAGGGTGATTCAAAATACATGTTTGTTCATTTATCTCTTATAGACCACTGATGATAGAAACATAATTCCAATAACAATAAGTACCGATTTCAGACATGGCATTTATTTTACAAGAGGCTTTATACATATTAAAATACGACATTTAATTTTTATACGGCCCCTGGGTTCTATAAGTTACATTTAGAAAAATGTCCTTCGTTTACGAAGAACATAAAAAAATTCTTATTCTTTTATGACCAAAACTTAGTAAATTATTAAATTATTATTAGTAATATTAGTATTATTATTAGTAAATTATTATTATGAAATTTCATTGTTTCCTGACACTAAAAACGGAAAGAAGCACTGTTAGTGCAGGTAAACGTTGAAATTCCATTAACTTCAAAGTGTCATAATTCGGTACAAACTGGAAGCCGAAAATTTTCAGAAATCCAGTACTTTCTTCTTATGAATATAGAAGAAATTAAAAGGGGAATAGCATTTGGAATACCATCTATATGCTAATAACCTGAAAGATTCAATAAGTGAGTGAAACAAAGAATATTGTACATTTCTCTTTTGCATAAAATATCAGCCCAATATGAAGAAAAAACGCAAAAGAAAATCTTAGCGCAGGGGCCCTTTTCTTCCGGGTACCTAGGCTTCAGCCTACTCAGCCTAATGGGTAATCCGCCTATGGATTACAGCAAGCTAATATCTCATACCACGAGAAGCTCATCCAGTTTTACTACCTAGTACATCTCATTTATCAAATCTTATCATCAAAGATTGTCATGAAAACACAAGACATGGTAGTGTATCGGAAACTTTAACACAACTCAGAGAAAAAACTTGGATTTTGAAAGCAAGACAAAGAATCAAGAGTTTGATATTTAGATGCAATTTATATGAAAAACTTCGTGTTAAACCTGCCACCCAGATTCCTGCGCCTCTACCTGCCGACAGAATAAATGAAGCCTATCCATTCCAAGTTACAGGCCTAGACAGGGCCCTCGCTAAGGGGGGGGGAGAGCCTCCCCCACCAAACGTTCCCGAATGCTGTTACACTTGGCAAATTTAAAAACTTTTAGTTGGCAAATTTGTTTAAAACTTTAATAAAAACTACAATATACTTTCTATTTCTGATAGACTTGGCAAAAGTTATAAATCCAATTGAGAATATATCAAACTTTTTACAAATAAGAACTATATTACATTTTCTAATTGTAGTAACTTGGCAAAATTATAAAACTTATTGGCAAACTTGTTGAATTGGCGAAAACTATTTATTTTTGCTTCTGAATGAGTTGGCAAATACTGAAATTTGACTTGGCAATTTAAGGTCCTCTCCTCCCTTAATAAAAAGTCTTAGCGATATGGCCCTGGGCCTAGATTACTTTGTTCCGTTGTACATTAAAGATCACAATGAGACTAAGAAAACCTACATATTGCTCTTCACATGTGCTGTAACAAGAGCAGTACACCTAGAATTAATTCCGGACTTGACCACAAAAACATTTATTCAAGCGTTCCGAAAATTTATAGGAAGACGAGGAATATGCAGCACTATCTACAGTGATAACGCCAAAACATTCCATAAGGCAAAACGAGAATTAAATTTATTATGGAAGATTATGAAAAATGAAGAAGTGAAAGATTTGTTCAGTGGATTGTCAATCAAATGGAATTTTATAGTTGAAAGAGCAGCTTGGTGGGGAGTTTCTGGGAGCGTCTTGTAAGATCAGTTAAAACGTCTCTAAAAAGAATTCTTTAAAAAACTTCAGTTTCCTTTCAAGAACTGGAAGTAATTGTGATTGAAGTAGAAGTGATTCTCAATTCAAGACCTCTCACCTATGTATTCAGTGATCCTCGTGGGCCAGAACCCCTCACACCTGGCCATTTCTTAATTGGCAGAAGATTGTTAACTCTACGTCAATCAAAGATAACAGTTCCCCAATCAAATGAATACCAAATTATAAAAATGAGAAAATATCAAGAAAATATTTTGACTCAAGTTTGGAAACGATGGAAATCCAATTATCTGCTAGAATTGAAATCTGCTCACCAGCACCAACAGGTTGACCGACCAAGTGAACTTAAAGAAAACGCCGTTGTTCTTATACAGGAAAACACCCCACGCCATATATGGAAAATGGGTGTTATAATCCAGACTCCTCCTGGACGCGATGGTCGGACAAGAGCGTGCACAGTGAGGTTGCCAAACGGAGCCATCATCAGAAGACCGGTGCAGCTTCTTTGCCCACTTGAACTTTCAACACTTTCGTCTCCAGACGAACTTCGCCCGGCGGAAGTTGTTACAAAATGAAAAGGAACCACCAGATGGCGCTAAGTGCGTAGAATGATTTTGACTGACTGACTGTTTTTGTTTACTTTTACGTTTGTACATAGCTGTTCGTGTATTCGTTCTGCATCGTCATTAAGTGTGTCTTTCGTTCCTGAAATAAATGGTCTTCATTAGATAAAGATGTTTCTACCTTTAAAGAAGCTAATAGAACACGAACCAGAAAATTAGGTGAGACCAAACCTTTTATTTACTTTTATTGTCTTGTATGATTAAGAAAGTTACGAAATCTGTTTTCAGCTTTTTCATAGACAAATGTTCATACAAAATAAAACTTACACGTTCCTTGGATATCTTAAGAGTCTGAGCTATCTTCTGCAACTTCACTTTGCGATTCCCCAAAACGATTTTGTGAACTATTTTTATGTTTTCCGGAGTATTCACCTCTTTTGCGTGGTGCATCACTGGTGTCCGTACGACCACGTTTAAATTCAGCAAACCAGTCAATAATGGTTTATTTACCTGGTGTAGTGTCCGGATAACGCTTATCAAGCCAAGCTTTTGTTTGAACGGTGTTTTTTCCCATCAAATAACAATTCTTGAAATTCTTGTTTATCCATTTTTTTGTTTATGAACAAAGTCGTTCAACTAAAACCACTCTAACGTTTTATCCACACGGCGAATCGTCATAATATTTTTTCTGCTACCTTTTAAAGGTTAGTATTTGCTAAAAAAAATGCATCGGTTTGGTGATTGCAACGCCATCTGTGTACCAGACCGGTAACTTTTCAGCCCATGTGTTACATGATTGTAAAGTAAAATATAGCATGTAAAAAGAAAGTCAAATATAGGAAACACGTCCCATCTTCCAAAAGGAAACATTTTTAGATCTGAATTCAACCTGTAAATGGTTATTAATATTTAACAACTAATATTTCATCTACAAACTGTGTGTAATAAGGAATCCCATAAAAAAGTTGTTTTAAAATTCGCACAAGAATGCTGCAAATACAAAGTGAAATTAAACGAATTAATATTATTAAAATTAGTTCGAATATAGAAATCCCTGTCTACATCGCGCTAACTCTACAACATTGTCGCTAAAAACGCGTTATTCGTGGTGCTACAGATATATATTTATTTTTGTAGAATTCAAAGAATTTTGTTCCAACATTTTTGTGAATTTTAAAAGGCTTATTTCTTCAAAGGAATTTCACAAGACGGCTACTAAAACAAAAGGATAGATGGGCCCAATTTTGCTACTTATTTTACCAAAATAACAGAATAGAAACGAGATATTTACATGTTTTATTCATGATAAGTTAAATATTCCTAATACAGAAATGTATAAGTTAAATATTCGGAATATAGAAATGTATAAGTTAAATATTCCGAATATAGAAATGTATAAGTTAAATATTCCGAATATAGAAATGTATAAGTTAAATATTCCGAATATAGAAATGTATTAAATAGCTGTCCTTATTACTACAGTACGTGACGCTTTAATGAATATTTCCGAATAAAAAAAGGGTAACAGATGCCATTCTATGGAATAACCTCATTTAAATTTTTGTTCTTAGTTACTGAATGCACAAAAGTGCACCCCTGTTTCTTTTAAACCAGCCGTACACAACCTTTTTTTCTCGCGGGCCGCAAGACACATGTTTGCTACGTTAGGAGGGCCGCAAAAGACCATGATTGTATATAATAACAGGGGGGGGGATGTAATACAACCACAAAGGTAATTAAAATAATAAAATAACAAAACAATACAACAAAGCAAATAAAATTAATAATCTTAAAAAATAAGACAGTGCAAATTTAATTAATTTTAAATTAGGATTGATTAGTTTGAAGATTTAAAAATACATATACCTGTAATGCAATTAGGACTACACACAAAAAAACTTTTCACTAAGAAAATGATATTTACAATGTTTTACATAATTTTAAATTATTATAAATAGCATCTCATCTTTCCATAAAGAATATCTAAAACAATAGTAAAGGTCTTAAATAATTTTTTTGCGTACCTCAGAATTTTAAAGGTAGGAAATAATTATTATGCGCCTTGCACATAAAAGGTCGCCAGGCCATATGTGGCCCACGGATAGCAGATTGAGTATGACTGACTTAAATGATCAGATCTCTTACTTTTTAACAATTTTCAGAGCTTCCAGTTTGACTTTCGCTACAACTTAGAGCATGACTATTCTCTCTAAAATTCACTATCCGAGATCTGCTGTATTTGTATATTCTGTATTTTAACCCTTTAAATGGTGGTGGTATATCATTTATACCACTTAATTTTAATCCAAATTTGTACCACAACTTTTGTTTAAAATTTTCTTTTTATGATTTACTAAATTTCTCTATTGTATTTATTTCTTTTCAAATGTTTTTCTTCATCGTATGAAAATCAATTTATTGTCAAAATAATCATAATAACTGTCAAGACATATTGAAATATAACTTTCTATAAAATGCTTAATTCAAATTTTTAAAACTCTTTTGCGTTTAGATTGTTTTAAAGGTTTCTGTAGAATTGAAATAAAGCGCACTAGGCACAGAGAAGCGCGTGTTTTCTCCTAGTGCTTTTTACGTTTCATTATGTTTAAATTTCTTTTGTAGAAATTTAATGTATAGTGGTAGTGGTTTTGGTGGTGAGGAGGGTTGATGACGGAGTCAAAACGCAACTGAAAGGGAAGTAGGGGAAATTATTTAAGATATCGATAACAAACTCTGAAAGGCATCTACTTTGTTGCTACTAAATAGTCCTCCTGACTCTGCACAAGTCATCTAATAAAAATGTGATCGGATTTCTGGTGGATTTGTTTTTAATTTAATTTTCGGTTTTTAAATAAATATAAATTTGATTATGTTACGTCATTTTCATATTTTAAAAATATTCTAACTTATTTTAAAATTTGTCTCATATTTTCTGACGTTTATTTTATTTTCCTTGCATCGTTACTTTTACTCTCATTAGTAATTCATTTCTACTCAAATTATTTCGCGTTAAGTTTTGCGAATAAAATTTTATTTCCACCTTTGTGTATTTATCCTGATCTTGTCGTGATTAAAATGGATGTGAAAAAAAAGATACTACTAATAAAACTATGTAAACCTATCAATCTTTTCCTCTTTAGTAAACAAAAAAAACAAAAAAAAAAACTACTTCATGTCTGTCATTTTTTTTTCAGACTTAGCGGATGATATTTCATTGAATATATCGAAAACAGTTATTATGGAAAAGCTGATAAGCGAAAAATCATGCTCTATTTCTTTTATATATATATTTGAAATATTTTTATGTATATCTATATAAATTCTAAAAAAATGTCTTTAGAATGTTGAATTTGTTATATTTTATTATATAATATTATATAATATTATGTTTAACTATCTTTTGTTTCTCCAAAGTTTTTGACATTTGCAGATTTTAACTGATTTTATTTTTATTTTCTTTATATCGTCCTTTGTGTGATATTTATTCATTTGTTGATTGCATGATTTTGTTTTAGAAAGAACGGATTATTTATTGTATTTTCAATATCGCTGCATTGTTCCTTAAAAAAGACTTTCATCCGAGTTGTACATTTTTATTATATTAAAATATCTGAAAAGAACAGAGTGCTTTAAAATTCGATTTGGGTATTTTACTTTTCATTTTTCCTTTCAAAAGCAATTTTTTTAAAAAATAAGCTGTATATATATAATTTTTTTTTCAATTCTTTTTCGAAAGAAACTTATTTCACAGTTATTTTAATGAATCACGTTCACAACATGCATTGGAGTGATATTTTAATAAGTAATTAAAAAAAATAGTCTATAATATTATATAATTATAGAGAAAAAATGGTGAAGTTTGAGTATAATGATTTATTTTCTTTTTGTAAAACTTAAAATTATATTTTAGAAATATTTCATATGTACCATGTGTTTATATAATATGTTTCCCACTGTTTTAGTGCCAAAAGTTTTACATAACCATAGAGATAATCGTTTAGATATTTATACTCAAACTATTCCAATGTACACAAATTACTCCGACTGATGATATAATATTTATTTATTTATTTTCTCATTTTACAATAATATATATATATATATACTAGGGGGCTCAGCCATCTACTCGCTAACGCTCGCCAACCCCCCGTGAATTGGAAAGCAATTCACATTGAGACCGCTACGCATTCACAGCTCGCTTCGCTCGCTCGCCCCATTTTATTTTTCTAGTAATTCTAGCCGGAATAAGCACTACAACAAATCATTTGAACACATGAAATTGACAATTTTTTTTAATGTAAAAAAGTAATTGAAAACTCCGTTGAAAACACAACTAAAAATGCATTTAGTTGATATTACTAATGGGCATATAAACTATTTAAATACTATGAAAAAAGGATCTTGGAAACATAATTAGTTTAAAACTTATTGCACCTATAATAGCACGGCTTAAATTCATAAAAAAAGAAAGAAAGAAAGAAAAACACTACGTGGTAGGAAGATAGTTTATCATCAATGATTGTTTAAATTCCGTACGACATTTTATTATTTTAATTGATTATAGATTTCTGAAAAATAAATTATTTTTACTTCAATAAAACAGCAACAGATGGCAGCAGGGGCATTCAAGAAAGTTTATATTTTATTATCTCCAATTTTTTGTGCGAGTGAAATTCGTAAATAAATTCTAAATAAGAGTTGAGAATTCATTTGAAATTAACAATATTACTCCTAATTAAAATGAGGACTCATCTCAGACGCTTTGGATTTCGTTCATATTATTTTATTTTTAATAATTGCTAGCTTGAGTTTCACTGCTTTCATGGCTGTGATACTGACCGCCATATTGGAGGAGGAGCTAACACAATTTTGTCTGTTCATTGGTCTGAGCTCTGGAAACTACGGTTGTTGCCAACGATAAGGCAGAAATTCAGCCCTATTTCCGCGCCACGTAAGACAAATATATATATAGATATATATATCTGTGTGTGTGTTACGGTCAATATGATTCATTTTTAATAATAACCGGCTATTATTAATAATGACCGGACATAATGGCCGGTTATTATTAATAACCACGGTCGTTATTAATAATAACCGGTTATTATTATAATAATGACCGGATTAATCATACTGACCGTAACATTATATATTATATATATATTGATGATGCTTTATTTTAATTTGTATATTTTCTATACGTTTTCTTTCTCGGAGAAATGCAATAAATAAATAAATAAATAATTCTTTAATTTGTTTTTACTTATATTGTTTCAGTTAAAGTTTTACGAATAAAATTTTATTCCCACCTCTGTGCATCTATCTTATCGTGGTTAAAAGTGATGTGCAAAAAAGAGAGGAGAATAATAATACTATGTAAACCTATCAATCCTTTTTTTTTCCTTAGGAAAAATCATTCATGTCTGTCATTTTTTCAAGTCTATCTGATGATACTTTATGCAATTGTTTCTCTTTTATTTAAACTCAGCGAATACATCAAAAATACTTATTCTGGAAAAAACTGATAGGCGATAAATCATGCTTTACATTTTCTTTTTCATCTGGGAAATATTTTTATGTATGTAGATTCTTTAAAAAAGTCTTTAAAATGTTGAAGTAATATTATATCCATCCAAATTTTTTGACGTAAACAGATTTTAACTGATTTTACTTTATTTTTGTTTGCGATATCATTTATTCTTCTATTGCTTTTATTCATTTGGTGATTGCATTTCTTTTAAGAGGAAGTATTGTTTATTGTGCTTTCCAATATTGCTGCATTGTTCTTTTAAAAAAAAATTCATCCGAGTCGTACATTTTTATTATATTAAAATATTTGAAAAAGCAGAGTGTGTTTAAATGCGTTTTAAAGGCGATCTTTTTACAAGCTCTCTCTCTCTCTATCTATCTATCTATCTATTTATCTATCTTTCTATATATATATATGTGTGTGTGGGAAAAGTATAGAAATCAAACCTATTAATTACTTTTTTAATGAATCGCCCCTCACTTTGTATACGGGCCCGATGATACATAATCACGAGTTTAGCAGGGTAGCCAATTTTATCAGTTTATCGGCCTAATTAATAAAACCACATGGCCTTTTGAACTGACAACCCTTCGGAGATGAGATTTTTCTAATATACTTCTACCATCACTTGCTGCGTAGAATCCATCCTGGATGCAGACATGAAAAGCTACTGCCGGAGTAATCTTTCTTTCAATAAAATTTACTATATTTAAATCATCAGAATGCTGTCCTTTTATTAAAAATGCGACAGTATTTCTTAGTCGGCAGGATTCTCAGCGGGAAAATCTAATGAATTCCTTAATAGGAAAAAGAACAGCGAAAGAGAAATGGTCATCAAAAAAATTGTTCGAGGTTAGAGATTGTTTTAAAGTTCCAGATGCCACATCTATCGACAACTATTTAACGTGCGGAGAGGCCCCAAAAGGGAGTATCCTAAAAAGCCTTCTCTTCAGCTAGTAACGGCGCATTGAAAAAAGTGTTCCTATGCATCGTATTTCCAGATGTCATGGATAAAAAATCTTAATTTCTATGACTTGCTACATTTTGTGTTATACGTGGAATTTCGATATTTCTTCTGTTTGTGATAAAGTATACAATTTTCTTCGTGTCTTCTGTATTGTAAAAGTTCGTGTTCTACTTCAGTGATGGAAATCGTCTTTATTCTTCATGCGGAAAATGTGTATTTTTCTTCGCTTTCAACTGCTACCTTTCAGGCGTGATTTATGTGAAATGTGCGCGTCTTCAAAGAGCATCTCTAATAGTTTGTTTTAGTGCAACGTTCTGCTGTTACTAAGTGATGAAATATAAATGTGATTTCTTCTAAAGGATATTCCGAAATCTATACCGATAAGGGAAGTGGAGTCATCGCTATGTGTTTTATTATTTTACTGCACTAAAAGAATGTGTCAATTCCGAAGATATTTTTCTTTACTTTTTTTTTTGGATTTTTTTTTAAGTGTTTGAGCTCAAAGGGTACCCTAGTATTTACTTTTTTTAATATCATATTAGTAGTTAATATATTTTTATTGTGATTTTATTATGAAATAAAAATGATTATGAATAATTTAAGGTAAGTTTTTTAATAAGTATATTACTCCAGTTATACTGCTTTTATTTTAATTATTTATGAAAACCATGGTTTTGAAGTATAACAAAATTTTTGGTTTAATAGAGTTAATGGATATCCATGATTTATTTTAAAATAAGTAATTCTTTTATATAAATCATTATTTTTATATGTATGTTATTATTACAATTTTATAAACCTGTTTATATTATGTAAAAACTTTTAAAACTTTTTGAAAGATATTTAAATTTTGATAATATTTAGATTTTTCCCAAAACTATATTTTAAAATTAATTAAAAAATGGAAAATATTAAAAAGCAGAAAGCAGTTCTTAAAGGAAAAATTACCCGTATAAATAATATCATAAATCCCAAAATAGATGATAATACGATTACTCTTGACGAATTAGAGGTGTATCAGGGACAAGCAAAGGATATTGATAGTGAGTTAAACAAAATTCGTGAAAACGTGGTTCTCGAAAGCAAGGAATCGGAAACTGAAAATATTATTAACGATTTCGATGAAATTGCTCTTAAACTAGACACTTTAACAATAACGATAAACACTTCACACTTAATAAAATAAATAAGAGCTTAGACATTTACAAAGGGGAGTCAGGGAATAATAATAAATCTAAAAAAGAAAACCATTAACCTTCCCAAATTTGACTTAAAATCTTTTTATGGAGAATTTGATCAGTGGCTCTCTTTTAAGGAGATTTTTATTACAACTATAGATCAAAATTCAGACTTGGGCCCCGTTTCTAAATTACAATACCTCCTAGCTAGCGTAAAGGGTCCTAGCCATAAATTGATTTCTGGATTTCCTCTTTCAGAGGCCAGTTATAAAAATGCATGGGAGACTCTTTGCACTCGCTACGATAAAACTAGAGATTTGGCCCAAATAAGCAAGTTATACAATGTAAAAAATATGAAGAATTGTTCCTCATCCTCTAAAGCTATTTTCGACATAATAGATACTTGCAATGAGTCACTTCGAATTTTAGATTCATTAAAATTAACGCAAAATGCTTTAGTGGAAAATATGATAATTTTTACCATCGTTCAAAAACTAAATGATAATCTCAAAGAGCGATGGGAACTTACCCTTACCCACAATGATATGCCTAGTCTCACGGAATTTCTAAAGTTTTTAGAGACGCAAGCCAAAAGTTTGCTAGCATTAGAGAACCCAAACAAAGCAGATGTAAGAAATATAGCTTATTCAAGAGATTCTTACGATAGATCGAAATTCCACAAAATTCAAGAAGGTAATAAATGCGGTGTTTGTTTTGATTCGCATCCCACACATACCTGCAAAAAGTTAATGAATATGCCTGTAGACTTCAGGTGGAGAACCATCCAATTAAACAAGTTATGTGCAAATTGTATGCGTAGTGGCCATTTTGCAAGTAAATGTCCATCTAAGATGAGTTGTAAAAATTGCCATCGAAGGCATCATACTTTACTCCATAAGTATGATGTACGTACAAGGTAATGCAGGGACAACAATGATCCACAACTTTGCAACCCATTGTAATGAAACTCAACCCCAAAATGCCTATGGGTATTCCCCTGATCAAGGAATGCCCATGAATGCTAAATGACGGTTTATCGTGCCCGAGCACCTCAAATGTCAGAATTACGAAAACCGAAAATACACAAAAACTTGTTATAATGGGGTTCAAGTACCATTTTTATTGGATAGCGGAAGTACCCTTTCCATAATTCCGGAAAATCTAATAGCAGCTTTGGATATGACGTCTATTCAAAGTTGCAAGCCTTTTAATGTTAGTTAAACCAAGGGACAGATCCAGATTTTTGAAAAAATTCAAGTACCCCTCCAAATAGGGAATATCAGGCAAAATAGCACCTTATACCTCGTTAGGTCATATTTGCCGTATGCAATACTGTGAACCCCGGAATTAGAAAAATTTCATATCGCGATGGACTTTTTCTCAAATTCTCTGACTCAAGATGGAGTCATCCTTAAGTATGACCAAAACGTTTCCGGTCAAATATCACATAAAAATTCATTTAACCACACTTTAACTTTAGCGGGTGATATGAATTACAAGAAGCCGCTTCGTTCTCCTTCCAAATCAAATCAAGGAATTTTGTCTCAACAGGGGCAGTGTTACCTTGATACTAAAACTCTCTCGGATTATGATGACAAAAATTTTAATCATTATACTACTGAAGAGAACCTACAATTGGAAGGGCTTCTAAGCGACTTCAAAGATATTTTTTCACGTAATCGATATGATGTGGGTAGAGTCAGATGGGAACCCCAACGAGTAATTCTCACCTCAGAACTTCCTACCTCTTTTCGACTTTACCGTGCATCTCCGGGGGACAATGCAGAAATTCAAAAGCAGGTACAAGAGTTATTGGAAGCTAAACTTATTAAAGAATCATGTAGTTCCTATTCCTCTCCCGTTACACTAGCCTATAAAAAAAGGAGAAGGTAAAACGCGCCTCTGTATTGACTACAGAAAAATCAACGCCATTACCAAGACAGATTCGGAACCTTTGCCCCGAATAGACTGTCTTTTAGACCGACTTGTCAATGCCAAATATTTTTCTATGCTAGATTTAGCCTCTGGCTACTGGCATGTACCCCTCCACCCTTCAGATACAGAAAAATTAGCCTTTGTGACCAATCAGGGCCTTTACGAGTGGTTGGTCCTTCCATTTGGCTACAAAAATACTCCGGCTCAATTCGCAAGAGCTCTTAGAAGGATCCTAGATAAACATAAAATCAACTTCGCTTCCAACTATTTCGATGATTTTATAGTTTATTCGGATTCCTATGCCGAGCATCTGGTTCACCTTAAAACTCTTTTTAACATTTGCCGACAGGAAAATCTAAAATTAAAATTTTCAAAATGTAACTTTGCCAAAACTCAAATTGACTTCCTTGGTTACGAAATTAGTAACGGCCAAATAAAACCAGACAATGCTAATACCGAAACTATTAAAAAATTAATTCCTCCAAAAAATGTTAAAGAATTACAAAGGTTCCTTGGATCCATAAATGTGTATCACAAATTCATTGACAAGTATGCTAAAATTAGGACCCCTTTAAATAAATTATTAAAAAAAGATACACCTTGGGAATGGTCAGAAAGATGTCAACAATCTTTTGAATTGCTTAAAAACGCGTTAATCTAGACCTATTTTGAAATTATTTAACCCTAATTCCCATGCCACCTCTATACTGATGCCTCGAAGGAAGCCGTAGGTGCTGTACTAAAACAAATGGATGAAAATGGAGTTCTACATCCCATTGCGTTCCACTCAAGACAACTAAGGCCCTACGAGCAAAATTATGCTATTACAGAATTGGAGTGCCTCGCCATAATCGATGCTCTTGACAAATTTCATTATTACATTCATGGAAAATCTTTCACAATCCATACCGATCATGCTGCTTTAGTATGGCTTAAAAATGTAAAACATTTAACCGGTAGATTATTCAGATGGTCGCTAAAATTAAGCATGTATGACTATACTGTAAAATACAATAAAGGATCAACAAATTTTGAAGCCGATATGCCGGAAATCCCATTTCATTTCCTGTAAATGCCCACATTCACTTTTTAACATTAGATGAAGTTAAAGAACACCAAGAGTTAGATAATGTAACAGGCTCTAAATTACAAAAAGTTAATGACATTCTGGTAATTCACAAAAAAGGTTTTCAAAAAATTGTCGTGCCTTTCTCATTACGAGAGAAACTATTAATAACTACCCATAAGCAATTTGGCCACCCAGGAATACAAAAAATGCTAAGTTTAATTTCACCGTAATACTATTGAAGCAGCATGACTCAGGACATTACTCAATTTGTCAAGCATTGTGAGGTCTGCCAACTCAACAAGAAATCCCACCAACCTAAATTTGGTCTTTTTGAGTCCTTACCACCCGCAGAACAACCCTTCGATATAATATCTTTAAACACAGTAGGTGGTTTCAATTATTACAATTCCACAAAAAAGTACATGCATTTAGTTATTGATCACGCTACTCGTTATGTTTGGGGTTTTACCTCTAAAAATGTTACGACAGAAGTTTACATTAACATTCTCAAACAGATTTTTGATATCCAGATTCCGAAGAAAATGTTAACGGACAGGAATCCTGCTTTTACAGCGTCCAAACTTCGGAAATGGGTATCGAATCATAATTTAAAAAAATTACTTACTTCATCTCATAGGCCACAATGTAATGGAAAGAATGAACGTGTGAATCAATCAATTTGTACCCGGTTGAGACTAAAAGTCAATTCGTCCCCTTCAAATATCCCGTGGCCCAAACTTCTGAAAGACGTGATTATTGAATACAATAACACACCACACTCCGTAACCAAATATCCCTCTGCATACTTAATGTTTGGCCAATTGCCTTATCCATCAGCATTAGGTAATGAAAATTACTATCCTACAATTGAAGAAGCCAGGAAAGAGGCTTTCAAAAGAACAGGTAAACACCACCTGAAAAACAAGATCCGATATGACTTAAAATTTGTGGAAGCTCCTTTCAAACCTGGTGATCTGGTAATTGCCGAGGAATTTCACTATCTTAACACCCGAAAATTAAGCCCGCCCTTTTCAGGTCCCTATCAAATTATTGAAAAATTGTCTAATGTAAGTTTTCGAATAAATAAACCTAACTGGTTGACAAAGCAAGACAATGAAGTGATCCACGCCTCCAAGCTAAGATACTTTTTGCCCAATGATCAATTTAAATTACATACACCCAACAAATGAAAGATAGTGTATCACAGGAACTCATATTGGATGATAATTGATCTTTGAGTTTTACATTTTTATGAATATATTATAATTGTGTTTTTGAAAGAGTACAGTCTCCTGGATGATGCCAGGATGTTTTCATATAATCTTGAATTTTTGTATATAATATTGGACATTGCTACACTAATTGCATTGGATTAACTGCAACATTCGGGAATATACTTCCTATTTTGATTATTTTTATTTTATATATGATATTTTCACAGTATCTTGCCTTTATTAATACAATTGTTTTTGTCTTGTCCAATTGATTATAGCATCGTATTTTATAATGGTATTATTCTTATTATTTGTATTAAAGTTATTATTGTTATGATATATGTTAACTATATGAAAGAAATAACTCATCTCCTGCAGCTTACTTAAAAAGGAAACCCATTTCCAAATTCTAACGCTACTTTAATGTAAAAAGTGTTTTGTCCTCTTCAGGCGAGTCTCGTGTATGGAAGCCGGCCCATCCCCGGAGACTTGTCTGGAAGGGGGGGGGGAATTGTGGGAAAAGTATAGAAATCAAACCTATTAATTACTTTTTTAATGAATCGCCCCTCACTTCGTATACGGGCCCGGTGATACATAATCACGAGTTTAGCAGGGTAGCCAATTTTATCAGTTTATCGGCCTAATTAATAAAACCACATGGCCTTTTGAACTGCCAACCCTTCGGAGATTTTTCTAATATACTTCTACCATCACTTGCTGCGTGGAATCCATCCTGGATGCAGACATGAAAAGCTACTGCCGTAGTAATCTTTCTTTCAATAAAATTTACTATATTTAAATCATCAGAATGCTGTCCTTTTATTAAAAATGCAATATATATATATATATACACACATATATATATATATATATAATAGAGAAACTATGAATTTCTTATGGATTCGTCAAAGGAGCTTGATAAGAATACTTCGTAGTAATGTTATTTCGTCGAATATAGTCTATTCTTTTTCTAGGACCACACAGCTTTATTAATGAACCACCTTCATAACATGTATTGAAATGATATTTTTAATAAGTAATTTAAAAAAACATATGCATAAGAAAAGCTAATGACAAAAACCTAGTTACTTTAAAATGTTATATATGAAAAAAAAATCAGAAGTTCTATAATATTTATTATTTCTTTCTGCTATAAATACCTTTTGTATAATGTTTTATTTTAGTTTGTATGTTTTTATATAATGTTTTGTTATTCTTTCTCAGATAATGTCAAAAGTTTCCGTACAATTTTCCACCAACAATAAGGAAGTAAATTTTGACAATACAAATTATTGTTTAGCCGGCAATATTCCTTAACTAAAAATAACGTGTTTAATGATATTTATTTCTTTTATCAATATATTATTTTTAGAGAGCTTGGAAAGTTTGATATTTACAAGACTGTTGAAAATAACCCTCCGATAAATGAAAAATTTGCTTCCTATTCTGAACTTCATTTTGACATTTCATGCGAAGCTATTAAATATTGATCTGTTACGTTACGATACTGACACTTGCCTTTTATAACATCTAGTGTCTAAAAAATGTAACAAGTCATAGAAGTGTTTAATATTTTTAAAGGTTAACTATCAAGAATTGATGACGTTTTTATCTGTATGTTTAGATGAATACTTGCAATTCCAAATGCATGCATACACCCATACCTAAAAAAATGTACTATCATTTGGTTTAATTTCAGTAAATATAATTTTTAGAACAATTTATTTTTAATTATTATAGTATGTTTACGAAAGCCACATGAGTTTTATTAGATTTAGCTTTTGCTTAAGTAAATTTAATTGGAAAAAAAAATCGAAAATTCATTTTATCGATAAAAATATAATATGGACATTGCACAATTATGTGTGATAGATTATCATAATTACGCTGTGTAGAATCTGTGATGATATGCGTTTTGAAATTGCAAAAACCGCAATTTAAACTAGTCGTTGGGGGCCACCGTAATACTTACCCATCATGGATATGCATAATGTAAAATATTAAAATAAAAATGTGTAAACTACTTATAAAATGCATTGCAATTCAAATAAAATCGTGGATTGATGTCGTCATAAACTTTAAAGGCTCGATTACTGAATCGCTTGAAAGAGGTTTTTCCTTATAACTCCAAAAATAATAATCCTATTAATTAGCAGTTTATTGCATTTGATTAAGCGTCAAATTTCCAATTAAAATATATCTTTGAAGTGAAATTTGGATGAAATACAGGGTCATGAAAAATCGAAGAGTGTGGAAAATAGGATTCCAAATATCTCGGCAACTAATTATCCGATCGACTTCATGCTTTATTCAAAATTTATGGTTTTTTATTGTCTTCTATATTCATTTCTTAAAATAAACAATTTCGAAAATTTTTATATACCTTTCATCAGAACGAATATTTCAAGAGTCCGAAAAAAAGTGTTCCGGTTAATCGAGGTTATTGAAATGAAATAGGCTTCTTCCCATTATTACATACTAAGTACATACCAAATTGCAAGTCTCTATCTCAATTTTTTCGGGAGATAGAGCGTTTACAGACACACAGACACACACACAGACACACAGACGGACGGCAAATTTTTTTTTCTAAAAATATGTTTTTCGGAATCTCCAGTGTCTGAAACGTGTAAATCCGTCAAAAAAAATTTTCGATTTTCAAAACGATTACAAGACTTACCCTATGCTACGTATGATGGGTAAGTAAAAAACATAGCGCTGTAAAATGCGCATTCGCAATATATTAAACATTATACGTAACCCACTTTTAAACAATGCAGGTTGCAGTGATTTTTTTTATGTAAAAATTTGGCACATTACAAATGTATCAAGACATTAATTGCGCTTACATTTTAAAATGAAAAATTAATAAATTACAATAAAACAAAAATAAAATCAATTGTTTATAGAGAAAATAATGAAATAATGTTAATGAAGGAAATATGAAATAATAATCGTCCTTTTACTTACCCATCATACGTAGTATAGGGTAAGTCTTGTAATCGTTTTTAAAATCGAAAAAAAATTTTTGACGGATTTACACGTTTCAGACACTGGAGATTCCGAAAAACATATTTTTAGAAAAATTTTTTTGCCGTCCGTCTGTGTGTCTGTGTGTGTGTGTGTCTGTGTGTGTGTCTGTGTGTCTGTAAACGCTCTATCTCCCGAAAAAATTGAGATAGAGACTTGCAATTTGGTATGTACTTAGCATGTAATAATGGGAAGAAGCCTATTTCATTTCAATAACCTCGATTAACCGGAACTATTTTTTTCGGACTCTCGAAATATTCGTTCTGATAAAAGGTATATAAAAATTTTCGAAATTGTTTATTTTAAGAAATGAATATAAAAGACAATAAAAAAACATAAATTTTACATAAAGCATGAAGTCGATCGGATAATTAGTTGCCGAGATATTTGGAATCCTATTTTCTACACTCTTCGATTTTTCATGACCCTGTATTTCATCCAAATTTCACTTTAAAGCTATATTTTAATTGTAAATTTGACGCTTAATCAGATGCAATAAACCGCTAGTTAATAGGATGATTATTTTTGGAGTTATGAGGAAAAACCTCTTTCAAGCAATTCAGTAATCGAGCCTTTAAAGTTTATGACGTCATCAAGCCACGATTTTATTTGAATTGCAATGCATTTTATAAGTAGTTTACACATTTTTATTTTAATATTTTACATTATGCATATCCATGATGGGTAAGTATTACGGTGGCCCCCAACGACTAGTTTTTTTTTCCTTTAAAAGAAGGTGACTATTTAGACGTATTACCATAGAAACCATGCGCCTTAGCCTTTTTTTTCATCTCATCTTTTCAGAATGCCAATGACCCAGTGGTGTAGTCAAAGGGGGACGGCGTCCCCTCACTTTTTTATTTTATATCAAGCGTCCCCCCACTTTTTATTTTCAAAGGGGCGGCAGGAACGCGGGAGGACGCAGACTTTCCAAGCTTATTAATTTTTTAAAGGGTATGCTAATCCATTAACAATTTTAAGAAATAAAGCACTAATTTTTAATACTTTTCAACACAGTTGAAATGTGTTTATCACTTCGGATCGTCTGCCATGTCTGTCTATTTGTCTGTTCTCCTTCTAACTTCTGTGACTTTGTTTGAATTGTGACAAAATTTATGTATGTTTTTGAGTTTCTTTGCGTTATTATCACTGCTGAAAATAATTTAACTTAATTGTAAAGTTTCAATCCAGAGATCTGCATGGACCGACATTTTCAGACACGAAATAAATTTCTGAATTTTTCAGTTAGGGACAAGAAAGTTAAAACATTACAAGTTAAAAGAAAACTTTAATTAAATTAAATTAAACTGTTTAATTTTTCAATTACTTTTCTCTGCAGTTCAAAATGAAAGGTAACATTCAGTATCAAGTTTTCTACTGGTGATACAGACCCTATGTTCGGAACTATGAGCGTCCTCCCAATTTTTTTCCCAGGACTACACCACTGTAATGACCCTCCCCCCCCCTACTTTGCTGCGCCACTGTTGCATGAGTTTGTTCGAGACAAAATGAATGCTGTGGAAACGTCAGCTAAAAAAATAATAACTCCATTCGTTTCTTATACATTAATGGGGTTATTACATACGGGATTAGGGCAAAACCGAGTATCCTGTTTTCTCGCTGATGGGTGGTACCCTGTGGATAGCACCCGCCTTAACTTACATCCTTTAGAAGCGTCCCCTAGCAGCGTGCCATCGGTTAATGAAATGGGTTAATCCTTGTGTCCGTGGAGTGCTGTTAGAAAGAAATTCCTCTCAACAGTTTTAATTACATCCTTTAGAAGCGTGCCATCGGTTAATGAAATGGGTTAATCCTTGTGTCCGTGGAGTGCTGTTAGAAAGAAATTCCTCTCAACAGTTTTAATTACATCCTTTAGAAGCGTGCCATCGGTTAATGAAATGGGTTAATCCTTGTGTCCGTGGAGTGCTGTTAGAAAGAAATTCCTCTCAACAGTTTTAATTTTTCGCCATATTTTCTGCTCTTCAAATAAGTCAAGCCTGACGGATCGATTTAGTTAAGTAAACCACTTTTCCTCTATGGCTTTCACACGATATTTTGATGCCAAGTAGAAGTGTATACGTCCAGCTATCTAGAACGAACCTGTTGATTTTTGGTCGTCTGTTGGTTGCAAAACCGGGTACCCATGATTTTGCATCGAATTATGCAATGAATTGTTTCTTTTCCTCAACAAGTGGTGAAGAATGGATAGAACATTCAGTCTCCAAAGAGTGGGCACATGAAGAGTGCAAGTGGATACGAGAAGTAAAAGCTGAGAAAGTCAGGGCCAGACTTAGACTATCTAGTAGTATGGAACGAAAAAAATGGTTATTTTTTTTTCTCGTAGAAATTTGCTTTAGTCGGCAAAAGTTGCCTTTTGGGACTAGTATGAAGAATATGAAATTTTGTTGCTGCAATAAAATATTTTCATGTGTCGCAAAGGGCTTCAAAATTGACGATTCTATGAAAAAACGATAAAATTAGCATTTTTAAAAAAAATCTTTTTTTGTTCATTAAAGTAATATACACATATTTTGTAAATAGAATATTCAAAATATGATACTTTTGCAGAAAACCTACACATTCTATGTATTATTAATTTTTACATGTCATTACATACAAAAAAATTATTTTGTAGAATTTAGCGATTTTCATCACATTAATTTTTATTAATTTTACAGTAACATATTCTTATAGTACTATATTGAAATGAAAGAAATGCAATTTTTAATTATCGTATCTTAGTTAAACAAATCACACTTATTTAAAACAAAAAACATTAAAAGAGTGAAACCCGTGATTAACGGACACCTATGGGACCAAACAAAATATCTGAAAAAATGAGGTGACTGCAGGAGAGAGGTTGTTAGTTATAACGAGAGGCTCATTTTAGCTGGGACATTTAATTTAGCCGCAAGAGAGGGTTGACCATATATAAGGGTGTCCGTTAAGAGAGGTTTGACTGTATAATGTTTTTAAAGGCAAAACAATTTTTAAGAAACATTAATTTTTTTGAAAAGTCCATAGTATTCACACATGGTTCATAATATTCACACTGACACTTTGGATTGTTTTCTTTTTTTAAATTTTGGCATTATCTTTTGAAAATGTATTTTCATTTTTATCAATGCATATCTTGCAGAAGTGCTACAAACAGACAAGGATGACTCGGTAACTAATTTAACAATTCTTTCAACTGCTTGTGTGTGACATGGGGAAAATATAAGTCAATACGTTGACTCTCGTGATCAGATTCTTTTGCTTGCTTTATTTATTGCTTTAGTTTTTCATCAGAAATATACATAGTCATAGGAGGTTCTGTTACTTTAACAACATGCCTTTGAATCATAGCAATATAATGCGTGACATCGAAGTTTATACAAGAATTTAAAATTTTCTGATGCCAACTTCATTTTCAGCCCCTGCTTTTACAATACGGGCAAACTCTCTTATATGACTTCTATCACCTTATAGCATACAAAGGAAGACATTTTAATGAACAGCAAAGTACTGACTGATTGGATCAATTACATTTTTAAGAGTCTAATTCAGGTAACGTAAATAGCTGCCAAATTTTCACAAGTGCTTCGATCCATAGATACAAGATGGTTTCAACTTTATGTTAAACCAAACAGTTTCATACACTTTCAAAATATACTTAGTCAGTATTTGGAGATTTTGTGATGGATATTCTGTTTCCACATACAAGCGAGATATTCTGTTTGCTAAAGTAAGCCATCGTGAATGACAAAGTTTTTCTGTTTTCTTCATAGACAAATCAGAAGAGCTACAAACTTCGTTTGAAATGAAATCGATACCAATACGATAAGCAATTTAGAGATTAGAAGAACAGGTAAAATAAGATAAGGCCAGAGCGATTATATGTACGGACTTTGGATAAGTCATACTTTTTTTTGGCGACTTGTATGGTGACTTTTGGGCGACTTGTATGTGGCGATATGAATATTTTAAAAATTCATTCGAGTTCTGTTTTTGATTTTTCGAATAATTTCGTTGTGTAATTATAAAATAAAATATGATTATGTACGGACTTTGGATAAGGCGTATTTCTTTTCTAAATATGCTCTGCAGTCGTAACCGTAGCTTGTAATCCGATTGGTTCTTGACGACGTATTGGTTCGATAACGTATCTTGGCAATAATCATACTTTGTAAAAAATACTTCTGGTGTCTCAGTTTTGTTTGTTTTACAGTTTATATTTAAAGGGTGAAATGTATGTGGTGATATGGATATTTTAAAAAATTCATTTGTGGTCTGTTTTTCATTCTTTGGATAATTTCGTTGTGTAATTATAAAATACTAAATAATCGTTATATATATTAAATAATAGAAGAGCCGTTATTTAGTTTTCAGTTGCTTTCATTTTTATAGATTTTTAAGTTTTGCAGTTGTTGGAATGATTGGGTATCTAGGATATATGCAGCATTATTTGTGGACATTTTATTTTATTTTAATTCAATTTTTGAATTAATCGGCCAGTTGGTGTCAGTTTTGAATGTATGAAGTGTAATTTCTTCTTCTGATTTAAATGCGTATGCCTTCAGGCCACACTTACTTTAAATTGGCTGTGAAATTTTATTACTGGATAAAGAAATTTCAAGTTAAGTAAACATTGATTTTGTTTCTGCCTTTATCTTTGACCTTTATTGAATTTTAAGCTTCTGTATATTATTTTCTAATGTGTATGTGCACAGTTTTTTACAATATTAAACATTGATTTAACAAATAAATATTAGATTATTTAGATTATTGGGTTATTTTACTTAGTATACAGAAGTTAAAAACATCTGATACGACAAAGGTTTTTAAATAGACTAGCTTTCTTTTATATGAATGGAAAAAAAAATTATTATATATTTATTACAAAATTTAAAATTCCATACCCTGTTAAATTTATTGTATAAAAAATTCATTTTATTAATATTCTATTTACAACCCCAGTTTATTAAAATTTTCCCTTTCTTAAAAATATTTCCATTACTGTCCATAATTAAAACTGTTTTTTTCCTAATCTACTTAAATTCACTTTTTATTTCCCGGCAAATAAGATGTGAAAACCACATTTCACAAGAATATTTTTTCTTAAAAATACGATAATTTAAAATACGATAGAAATAAGTACGCGGCTAAAGTTGAACATGCATTGGTTAAAATAGGTCACGTGTTACGAAAATCTTCTTACGTATTCTTCGCTTAAAACGAACGGACAGACGCAGAGAGAAGAGATTTTATGATCAAAGGAGTGTTAAAAATAAAATACTGCTGGCATAGAGATTTTGCTGTTAAACTGGTGTCTAATATAAAATGGATTAAGATGGAGATTTGTTAATGTTATCGTTATGTAAAAAGAGCATTGACTCGGAACTTAAGATGATTTAGATGTAAATAAATGGATTCGAATGTCATCATGTTTTTCTTTTCTGCTATCTACATTTTTACTCGACCCTGATGCGTAAATTTCAACACAACTGCATGGGAGGTTTACCATATTTTTACTTCGACTGCTGAATGGAACTAAAATAATAGCAGAATAGAACATATATATAATATAATCTACGAGAATGAAAGTATTTCTTTTAAAATATTTATATATAGTTTAAAATTAAATTTTAATATGCGCTCTTTATATATTTTGTAAGTCATGACTCGTGGATATTGCTTTTAGGTTGTTCGGAAAGTTATTTTCGTTTGGGAAAGTTGGTTCGTACCGGAAAATTCTATCATTTAATTATTAGACATTAATTCCGATATCTAATAATTGATGGGCAGAATTTCCCGGTACGAATTGGTTATCCCAAACTGAAGGAACTTTCTGAACAACCCAATGTAATTATTTTACAATAGATTTGAGAACTGTAGTTGGAAATAAAGCTAAAGGAAGCTTTATCCAAGTAGCACAGAGTGTTTGCACCTCGTTGCCAGTTTGTGGAAACTGTTAGGAAATGGTAAGCACAGAAATCCTTCTAATTCGGCGCGTATCTGAGGAAGATTTTGAGCAGCTAACGGTTGGACCACTGTTAGGAAATGTTTCGTTGGACAATTGTATGACAAGACGGACATTTGAACTCTGGGCCAACGTTAACCGAACTTTATTGTGCACTTGGGAATTATATTGTGCACTTGTTCCTTATGAATTAGAGCAAAAAGATAATTATATAATGGCTGCTGTATTTTTTATTTATGTAAAAGTTCCTATCAACATAGTAAGAATTTTTATTTCTTCTCATGATTGTTGTGTATATGTTTTGTTACTTACTAGCTGATCAAATCTGCGTTGCCCGGACCCCGTGATAATGACCTTAAATATACCTAAAATAAGTGCTGAATGATTCCATATTTTTAAACGATAATCTTTTTTAAACGAACCTAATGTTGGGGTTTCCACCGCCTTCGGCAACATACGTCCTCGAATTTGTAAAACTTTAGTTTAAAAAACAATTGTTCCGTAAATGCCATAGATAGCGACAATGCCAGAAGAATCTAAAGAAGAATTGTAAAGTTTGGATAAACTAAGATTATGTTGTTTAAATAAATTTATTGAACTAGCTGACCCGCTTGGTTATTCCCTTAAATATACCTAATATCACTGCTGAACGATTTTATATTTTTAAGCGAAAATCTGGCCAAGCAAACTTAATTTTGAGGGCGTCACTGCATTCGACGGCATACACCCTCAAATTTGCAATTTTATATATTTCAATGAAAATACATCTTCTGATTTCAAACCTCAGAACACTCGAATTGCATGTTGAATGGAAAAAATGGGAAAAAATGTATTTTCACTCGAGAAAGAATATTCTGGTGAAGTGAGTTCCGGAGTGGAATTTTCTTTTGAAAGGGTTAATATAAATATTTATTTAACCAAAGACGTCATTATAAAGAAAAATGTACACTCATTAAGTGGATATATTTTTTAATCTTTCAAATGGAAAATGGATTCTGAATTTTAAAGTATGTGGAAAATACAAAAATCGCCAGAAAAACTTTTGGAAACGAGTTATTTTGAAAGAATTTAAATTAATATTTTTCAAACGGATTACACCACTCAAAAGAAAAGTGAATGTAGATATGGTTTGGTATTTTTCTTTTTTTCGTATTTCTGCTGATGTAGATTTTTAAAAGTGCAGAAAATACGCAAAAACTCCAAAAAGTCGTTCGGAAATGTTTTTTTTTTTTTTTTTTGAAAGAGTTAATACTAATATATTTTTAGAGGGATTTCACCATTGGAGAGACAAAGATTCCCAGATTAGATGGGTATTTTTTTGTATTTCGAATAGTTAAGCCGATGCGGATTTGGAAAGGTGAAGGAGAAAAAAAAAACACGAATTCGAAGTTTCGCAACATTTTTGGAAATGGTTAATATTAATATATTTTTTCGATGAATTGTAATGTTATGAAGAAAAATGTTCGTAGATATAGTTTTTTTTAAATTATTTTTTATTTCATGTAGTTAAGCTCATGCGGGCTTCGAAAATCGTGAAAAAAAGTGTAATTTTCACCCATCGTATCTTTTATGCTTGCAGACCTACGAGAAAACTTCGAAATTCACTGCGATCAACCGCAGTGTATCGTTTTGCCATGTTAATTATGGTTTTTAATTAATATCTCCGTTAATTAATAAAAAAAGAAAAATCTGTGACTCAGGTACATTAGGACCTGCCTCAGACTAACCTCATCCAAATTTCAGACCTCTACCTGCGGTAGATTTCTGTAGCCATTTCCGCAATGAATGCAATAGTCTATTAAAAAACGTAAATTTTGCATAGAATTGTGCTGAAATTAATTTTAAAATTTCTGTAATTTCTTTGAATTTTTTTTCAGACTTAAATTTGATTATAAGCTTATTAAAATCTTTCAGTTTATATAAAGGATATTGGACATTCATACATGAATACTGCTTTATTTTACTGACAAAATTAACTTCCGTTTTAAATGTGTGTGTGTTCTACCAAAATCTTTCACAATAAATAAATGTAAACATACAGTTTTTTATCCAGCAAGATATTTTGTTGATATTCGACTGTTCAGCCTTGAAGAATTAGTATGCATTTTAATTAGAGCATCACTTCAAGTAATTTTTTCTAAATATCTTTTATTGCATCAATTCTACTTAATCACAATGTTTCGATAGCTTATTAATAAAGTTTAACCAGTAGACGAGTAGTAAACATTCGATCGGTAAACAGAAGAGGAAAAGAACTGAATAACTCTCGTAAAACAGTAAAGAAGCAATTAGTTTTATTATTCATATTTGCAGCGGCATTGACTGTGAGGTTTAGACTAGGAATGCAACGGATATCCGGCAAACATACTGTATCCGGCTGATCCGGCCACCATGCCGGATAATTGGCAGTAGCCGGATATTAGGATTATCCGGCAGTACATCCGGCCTGAAATTATTTCAATGAACTCCTTATTAAAATTTCCAGATTTTTAGGCCGAGAGCTTAATCTCGAAAAACATAAAGGATTAATTTATTAAACTAAAAATAATATATTTATGGCAAATTGTGTTTCTAAACCTATAAAAAGAGCAAACATGCAGACAACTATAACTATTTATACACATGTGCCTGCATATGAGCAACAGACACAGTTAAAAAGAAAATTGTGGCAAAATGGCTTATCAAAGAACCTTTTTTGTGTGTTTGTAGCAAGCAAGAAATTTTCTGTTTCCAGAACACAAAACTTGTTTTTATACAATAAAGTGATGCATAGATTAGAATGAAGTTTTAAAAAAAAAAGAGAGAGAAAATAAGATATTAAATAAAACATTTTGCTACATTCAGTTTTATTTCATCGATATTCAGTTTAAATTTTTTTTGTGAAAATAATACACTGTTACTAAACTAATAGTTTACTATTAAATTACTAATTTTGTTGTTATGCAGTTCAGTTGTTATGTTAGTAGCAACTAGCAGAACAAGTTTTTGTTATCACAACACAAAATATTTTTAAGTATTAAAGCAATAAAAGATAACAAGGGAAGTTAACAGCTTGAACATCACACTGTTAAAGAAAAACGGGAAGATAAAAGTACTAAATATTGTCTTTCTAAAGTATTGAGTAAGTAAGTTTTTCTCATAAAATTAATTTATTATTACTAAACTATTTAGCTGATACTATTATAAACTAAAAATTTTAAATAATGTAATTATAATATTGGAAATTATCATAAAAATAATTGTTAATAAGAAATTTAAAATTTAAATGAAAAAGAAAATAACATAGCGATAGCTAGCTAATCTAAACCCGTGCTTAATTTCTTTAAAGATAAATAAGAATGTAAAAAGGACAGATCAAAACATACTGCAGCCGGATGGCCGAATATCCGGCTACAACTTAGGCCGGATATCCGGTGTCCGGTATCCGGCCAAATTGACATCCGTTGCATCTCTAGTTTAGACTATGGTTTGCAGAACTTTATTAATAAAAGATGTTTGTCTGTCTCTGTGTGTGTTGGCGATGGCTAGGGAAATCTACTGCACGTAGAGGTCTAAAAATGTGGATGAGGATAGATGAAGGAAGGTCTAAAACTAAGTAAGATTTTTCTTATAATTAGCCGAGCTATTAATTAAAAGCCATAATGAGCATCGCAAAATAGCGAGCTTCCTTTCTTCAAAGGGATTATGCCTGTGCATCTCCAGGCATTTAGTAGTCCTTCATGTAGACAAAAGCAAAACGTTCTATTTTTTGTTTAATCGCGATAGCCGAGTTTCCCGTAGTGTTGCCAAAAATCACCTTACCTTCCCGATTACAACGTATCTTTCGTTACTATTTGAAAAAACACTTTTAATTGATCGAAATAATTATTTTTAAAATAATTTTTATAACTAATAAATTTTAATAAATAATTTTTCTTTTAATCTTTTTTTGATCGATGTCTTTAAGTTTTCCTGAAATTTCAAACTGTCGCATCCGTTTCCAGGGTTGCAACTCAAACGTGAAAGGTTCCATTCTCCCATTGGTTGACAAAAAACCGGAAGTCACTTGATTTTTATATTTTCGTACAACTTTGCTTAAAGCACATTCTGTCTGTGAACGATATAGCGAAGGGTGATCATCACTTATATTTTCCCTATATTGCTAATGTTATATTTTTAAAATCAATGCTGCGCATTTACTATTGTACGGATTTATTAAAAAAAATTTTTGGTGATAGATATGACTTATTTCTTTGAAATGACACAAATTTTACAAGTGAGATGTAATTACCCTTTTTTTAATTTAAATTTAAAAACTTTCAATTTGTTTCCAATAGATTCCACCAGATGGCTCTACCAGTGCTGTAGATTTTCCGCATAGCTGACAAAACTACTTTTTCTGCTAGTTTTTATATATTTTCTTGTTAATTGTCATCATTATCTTGTTATAAATTTAATAAGGGGTATTTTTTACACGATACTATATAAAATACACCGTTCAACAAGCCTTTTTTGTCTTTTCTGTAGTAATTTTATTCTCATCTGCCATACTTGAAAGAAAAAAAGAAAATTCTTTCAAATTTTTAGCAACCCTAAAGAGTTCCGGTCCGGTGAGTCAAAGCAGGGGTGCGTTGGGAAGAGATCTCAGATATCACTTTTGATTTTTTTTTCTCTACCGTTGCCTTTTAAAGGGAAGGGAACGGGAGGGGGGGATATTGTAAACACTTGTGGTCATTTGGTTTTCTTTCTGTAAAAGGAAATTTTTCTTTGCTTTGTACGAATGTTCATTGAATCTGTGAAAGCGAAACTTATTTTTGCTTTATTTAATGACAGATATTATGTGTGAAAAAAAAAAGTGAAGACATCTATTTCGGAAATTCTTGTAGATTCTTTGCATTAAAAAAATCCTCTAAATTGGCAATACTACTTCTCACAACGTAATCGTCTTTAGAAAAAGCTTGCGCTCGCATGACATACACAGTTCGTAGCAAAGATTACGTTTTTTTAGGGGGTGTGGGGGAGGGTAGTATATTTTAGTAGAGGTTTATAGAGACTAGGACCAATTTCCTTTCATAATACTCGGACCGGGCTCAGTCTATTCCTTTTTTTCAGCAGATTTGAACCGGGCGGTGAATTCATTCTGTCCGTCTCATGTTGAGGGTTTTTTTTTTTTTTTTTTTTTTGGGGGGGGGGGGGGGGAGGGGGCAATTTGGATCCGAGTTATAAGTGTTTCTGGTTATTGAGCCCTTATATTTGCACTATACTAAAATTTAGGGGTGAGGGTGGTAAATTGGTAATAATGTACAATCGTTAAAAAAGAGAGAGAAAGAGAGAACGTCCTAATACTTTTTATCTTGATATTTACACAGAGTGATGCGAAAGGTACTGACCTACTGCGAATTGTGTATATTTTTTCGAATTTAAATACAATTTTGGGAGAGGAGCCATCTACATATTAAAAATTGTATCGACTTTGAAATAAACATCTTTCCGCCAGCCAACAGACAAACCAACCGTGAAATCCCTGGCTCTGTCAATTTTGTATCAAAGTTCTGATATCGATATTTTAGTGTATTATAAATGGCAATTTGGATCCGAGTTATAAGTGTTTATGGTTATTGAGCCCTTATATTTGCACTATACTAAAATTTAGGGGCTTCTGTTAAAAAAAACCGACGATGTCCCCTGTAAAACTATGTCACTTTGTTCACGCACACAAAATTTGAGCACTCTGTGACAGTTTGATCACGAGTTATAAGAGTTTAAATTTGTCGGGTGCTCAGTATTTGCTTTAAATTTTCTTCATTTCGCCCACTTTCCATTACTTTCATTGCTTCATTTTTTCCATAATATTTTCATTGTTTCATTTTTTAATATGTATTATTTTGAACTATCTGACCCAGACAGCATTGCCCGTACTCATGATAATAACTTTAAATATACCTAAAATCAATGTTGAATATTTTAAATTTTTTTAAACAAAAATCTTTCTAAACGTTCTTAATGCTGGGGACCTTATTGCCTTCTACAGCGCGCATCTTCGAATTGTATGATTTTATATTTCCAAATGAAAATCTATCCAAACAAACTTAGAGCAGGATTCCCACTGCCTTCGGCAGCGTACACCGGGCTGTATTCCGCTCTGCTTTGATTTTTATACTTTATACAAAAGACCGCCGTAGACTCGGCCCACAGCTTGAGTCGGGTCGGGTTGATGCTATTATTTATTTATTTTTATTTATTTATTTATTTATTTTATGGTAGGATTCGTGTTGATGAAATTATTTTTGTCGCGTGTGAGCTGGATTTCGGGTTGACTTTACAAAGAGATTTCCAGTTGGAATTGTCTAAAACATTCGTTTCTTTATTTCCATATAAATGAGTGATTTTGCTATTATTCAGTAGATATAAGGATTATTAATAATAATTTAAAATGACGTCTTGTGCAGTTTCAAATTGCTACAATACGTATAAAAATATTAACACAAGATGAGCGTGAACAATAAAACTATTTAATTGATTAATTGAATCAAAAAAGAAAACATCCAAACCAATTTTCTTTGTCACCAAAAGATTTTAAAATGGTCTAGTCTCAAACACGTTGTCCGATTTGTATAAAACTGAATAATTACAAAGCGACTGTGTCTGTCCGTTTTATATATTTTGATTATTATCATTATCATGTTATAAATTTAATAAGGCGTATCTTTTTACACGATATTACATAAAAAATATCGTTCAACAAGCATTTTTGCTGTTACTGCAGCAATTTTATTCATAGTATACCATGCTAGAAGGACATTCTTCCACATTTCTAAAAATCAGCTTGGTCGACACCACATACTCATACTGTTGGTTGACCCCTGACCAAGGAGATATAAATAGATATTTTATTACCATGCCCCTCCCCACGCTCTGCGCTCCGAAGATTTCAGATTTCCGATATCACTACGTTTGCGCAGGAGAATATCTTCAAAATGGGTAATTTTCTGTTAGCGAAAGTTTTACTTTCTAAAAATAAAGTGAAGAAGGCGATTTTTGTTTGTTTGATTGATTTTTCCTTTCAAATAAATTGGTCGTATAACATTTTTCTTTTGAAAAAAAAAATGTTTTTATTCCTTGTTACCTTTAATTGACATTGCATATGTAAACAATTTTTAATTGAAAGAAATTAATGTAAATTTTTGCGTGAAAGAGAATTTAACGTCTAAACAATGTAAATTGCATTAAAAAGTGCCATACTTGAAATTTTCAATTCTATCTCCGGAATGCACCGAATAGTGATTTTGGTAGAATACCAAATATTCGGCACCCAAGTAAACCGAATACCGAATATTCGGTCGGCTGAATATTCCAATGTTCCAGTGTTAAAATATTAAAAGGCTAAATTTAAAAATAGTTTTACCTCATATTTAACACAAATACTGCCTCAATTTTCCTTTTTCCTCTAACTTTTAATTTTATTCCTATTTTTATGAACATTACTTTCTCACAAGTAAACTTAACACTAAAAAAAAAGAAGAAAAAAAAATCTATGTTTTGAATTATTAAATAAGATTATAATCTTAATACTTGTAAATAACACTTTTAACTTTGGCTCTCTCTAAGAATTAAAATAAATTAATACAAATTTCGTATACTCGAAAACAAACATTTAAAAATCGATTTTTGTTTTTGTAAAACCATAATTGGTTTCTATGAACTAATATCATTTGCTTTTGTTGAATTATTGCTTATAAATAAATAAATAAATAAATTAAAAAAAAAAAACCTTTTTTAAAAAAATCATTATTTTATGTGAATATCGTCATTTCATGAATATCGTCATAACTATTAACTACTATCTTCACCAATTATAATATCTCCATGAATATTGTCATTAATATCGTCTTAAGTATCACTTTTCCAACAAAATAAACAAGTTGGAAATTGTACGTCAAACGTGACAAATGAGGTGCGTTCGTACTATAGCTAGTTATATAAATATTCAGATCTTGATGATTTTTAATTCTGTGAAATGAATTATATCGTCTGCAGATTAATTTCTGTCATAAAATAAGTATCTCGGTCGCTTGACGATTAAACCTCGGAAGCTCCTCTAACAAGAAAGCACCGATTTTTTTTTCTTTTAATTCAAATTTCTTAATAAATATTTTTATTAATATCTCCTAAAGTTTTGATTCGATTTTAAAAAAATTTGAAATGTCGCGACAAAATTCTGCAAAGATCTTAAATTATATATCTTAATATCTATAATTAATAATCTTATATATATCTTAAATTACAAACCATTCGGTTGGGTAGTTTTTGCGTTGTTATATGCGGACGGACGAACAGACGGACGGACGGACAGACAGACGGACGGACCAAGCGACGACAATAGGTGCTACGTATTTATATAATTACGAACGCACCTAATAATAATAAACTTTTATTTTAGTATGATTTTATTCCTTAATTATCCGAATAAAATTTTTACTTATTGACACTTGGGTTAATCATTAAATTTAGGAATGTTGAAAAGAGATAATAGTTTGAATTTTATATGTTACTTATCCTGTGTGTAAGGAATATATTATTTTTTTTATAGATATATTTTTCTTTTCTTAAAAAATTATTGCTGATATTTATCAATGAAATTGTAAAATATAACATGTATTATAAATTCTTTGTAGATTATTCAATTGCGTGAAATCTGTAAAATATATTCTGTCTCACTTATTTATCAGCAGCTGCTCTCTTGCATCCTCCAATACTTTTTTCATTCTCGAAAGAAACTGTCATTTATTTCGAGTGAAACTGTAAAGTAAAACCTATGTTATAAATTCCTTGTAGATTTTTTAAATGTGTAAACTGTTATCACGTCTTATTTATTTATAATCGACTGCACTTTTCAATCTCCAACACTTTTTTTCATTGCCGAAGGAAATGGACATTTATTTCGAATGAAACTGTAAAGTATAACCAACATTATAAATTATTTGTATAGATTATTCAATTGCGTGAAATGTGCAAAATGTATTATGTCTTATTTAGTTATAAGCAGCTAATTTCTTGAATCCTCCAATACTTTTTTCATTTTGGAAGTTAACGGACATTTATTTCGAATGATACTGTAATATATAACCTATATAAATTCTTTGTAGATTTTTCAATTGCGTAAAATGTGTAAACTGTATCACGTCTTATTTATTTATAACTGGCTGCACTCTTGAATTCTCCAACACTTTTATTTTTCATTTCCGAAGGAAACGGATATGTATTTCGAATGAAACTGTAAAGTATAACCTGCATTATAAATTCTTTTTATAGATTATACAATTGCGTGAATTGTGTAAAATGTATTATGATGTCTCATTTATTTATAAGCAGCTGCTGTCTTGAATCCTCCAATGCTTTTTTCATTCTCAAAAGAAACTGTCATTTATTTCGAATGAAACTGCAAAGTATAACCCATATTATAAATTCTTTGTAGATTTTCCAATTGCGTAAAATGTGTAAACTGTAATGCTTTACTTATTTATAATCGGCTGCTCTTTTGAATCCTTCAATGCAATAGTTTTTATGTATTTTAATCACTAGTTAATAGAGTTTAATTTTTTATCTAATATACACTGTGCATAGTTTTACAGCAATTTTTTTTTTTTTTAATTAGCTCTACTTGATCTTAATTCCTGTAATGAACATACGTATTTTTTATTCCATTGAATATTTTTTTACACACTGTCACTGCTTTCAATTTTTTTGAAAAATCGATCTTGCACTGAGATTCATATAAAAGTGAAAAAGAAAAAAAATCATGTCCTACATATTCGATAAACGGTAGCTATATGAAATATCCAACAGCTGTTAAATTGTTTTTTAAATATAATTACAGTTATATTTTTCATATATTACTCAAAGTCAACTATTTTAACAATATAAATGCCTACTAAATGTTATTCATGTTTCGTAAATGTTTTAACTGTGTTAAATGTAAGAATTTGTAAATAAAATATATTGGAATTCGCAATATATATATATATTTTGTTTATCATTACTAAAGAAGAAAAAAAGAAAACAATTCATAACATCAAAATCTAAAAATTTTCATATTCCAACTGAAATAAACAAATGATTATCAAATGTATTATCCCCATTTTTTAGTACCAAATGATTAGAATACCCAAATTCAGTGATATATATATATATATATATATATATATATATATATATATATTTACTTCTGTACGACCCTGAATAAAGATTTATAAGCTTCGTTCCTAAAATCTTTTTTTGTTTTGACTTCTGTAAAATATACGTGGTTTCTTTCTTCCATTCATGTATTCTTGAAATACTCATATCGGGAACATTAGTTTCCAAACAATTTCATTCTTTTCATAAAATATCTACCTCTAATTACCGGAAAGCGGCTCCTGTTGTATCATTTTACAAAACAGTGGAAGTAAAAATAAAATGTTCAGAAGGATTTCTTCCGGTATATGTGTATATACAATATGTCCAATCCCTCTCTCTTTCTTTCTGTTTCTCGTGTCATTCTCCGTAGTGTGATCAATGGAAAGAAAGTCCTTGTCGAATTACATTTACTGACCCAGGACTATAGATACAGAAAAGGCTAGTTCGCGGGGGGAATTGAGATATAACATCATGTCCCCACTTTTACTAGGAACTGGGCCGGCGGTTGAAATTGCAGATAATCATTCTCCAGAATTCATGCACAGAACAGAAAAGTCTAGAATTGTCTAAAGAGTTTCTTCCTTTATTTCCATACAGATGATTGTTTTGCTATTATTGAGGAGGTATTATAAAGATAAACCGACGTCTTGCGCCGTTGCAACTTGCTACAATACGTATTAAAAAAAAATCCCTGACGGCTCGGCCTACAGGCACAGGTACATTTCGAAGACGCAGACCGTGGAGCGTCTGTTTATTGGGAATTGCAGAAGAAATGACCTTTTGCCATGATGCGGCAGTTGAAACCGCCCACTTCGAAATCTACTTGTGTCAAGTAGGCGAAGCCGGTAGAATTTTTTTTATTTTTTTATTCTGTAAGTGTTGGTCCAATAAAAAACTTTTCAATAGAAAAGTTGTAGATAATATTAAGAGGCTTTATAATAAATTTAAGTGGATTTGATATGTTGTGAATTGACAAAGTTATGAATTTTTTTCTTCCAAAACCCCCCTTCCCCCCCCCCCCCCTTGAAGCTATTTTTAATGATATCAAAAATCTGTCATACATAAATTTTCGGCCCTTTTCCTAGAAGTAATAATAACTTTAAACGGATTCGATGGGTTCTTTTTCACAAAAAGCCCCTCCCCCCCCCCCCCCGCTTTTGCCCATTCACGAACTTGACCGAGATTTTATGCCCCTTGATTTTATGTATCCGTTTGGAAGAGATTTGTACAGAATTATTAAAGTTATCGTGTCCATAAAAAAAAAGTGACATATAGATAGATAGATAGTTAGATAAAGTTTTGAACTGGGGGGTGGTTTTGGGTTCTGGGATTCACGATAGGTGTAGATCTGCAAAAATTTTCCAGAAATTCCAACATAGGGGAGAGTGTAAGGTAGATCTCTTACGAAATCAACCTAATAGCAAAGATAAAAATATTAACATAAAGTGAGCGTGACCAATAAAACTATTTAACTGAGTCAAAAAAGAACACTTACATCGTCTTCTTTTTCACAAAATAAATAAAAAATGATCAAACACTAAACACGTTGTCCGATAAAAAAGTACAGTTCTTACGACAGTTGATATCATATGCGCCAAATGGGAGCTCAATCCAAAGCAAAGTTTAAACGCTATTGTGTTCACTCACATATACAAATACATACAGGCATCATCATAAAAATACCATAAAAGGACACCGATGGTCTGAAAACGAAAAAAATACCAATATTCACGCATACATACGGAATAATTGTAAAAATATCAAACCTTCAAATATAAATTTACCAGTACACCTGTGCGATGATTTCGCACTGCAGTCTAATATTTTAGGTAGATTTCGTAAGAAATACTACCTATTACATTCTCCCCTATGTTATAATTTCTGAAAAATTTTTGCAGATCTACGGCGATCATGACTCCCAGAACCCAAAAACCAGTTCAAAACTTTATATCGATCTATCTATCTGTCTATATCACTTTTTTATGGACACGATAACTTTATTAATTCTATACAAATCTCTTCCAAACTGATACATAAAATCAAGGGGCATGAAATCTCGGTCCAGTTCGTGAATGGGCAAAAGTGAACCAGGGGGGGGGGGAGAGAATGGGGGGCCTTTTTGTGAAAAAAAAACATAACTTCTTAATTAGGATACGTATCGAATCCGTTTAAAGTTATTATTACTTCTAGTAAAAAGGCCGAAAATTTATGTAGATTTTTGATATTAAAAATGGCCTCCGGGAGGGGGGGGGGGAGCTAGGGGTTTAAGAAGAAAAAAATTCATAATTTCGTCAATTCACAAGATATCAAATCCGCTGAAATTTATGATAAATCCTCTTAATATTATCTAAAACTTTTATACTGACAAGTTTTTTATAAAACCAACCCTTACAGCAAAATAAATAAATAAAATAAAAATAAATAAAAAATAAAAACAAAAAAATCCCTGCCTGCTCCGCCTACAAACACATTTAGATTTCGAAGTGGACGGTCCCAACTGCAGCATCATGACAAAAAGGTCATTTCTTCTGCAATTCTCTATAAACAAGCGCCCCACGGTCTGCGTCTTCGAAATCTACCTGTGCCTGTAGGCCGAGCCGTCAGGGGGTTTTTTAGATGCAGGTTTAAACTTCTAAAGAAAAATTAAGGACGAAAATATCTGCAAACAACATTAGTCAAGCCAGAATATCATGTCATTCATTCCATCAAAGTTAAAATAAAAACTGATCAAAGATAGCAAGAGCCACGCACGAGGGAAAAAAAATAACAATCGTATTTTAACTTCATTAGAAGATGACGTCATCCGCTTTGTGAAAAACACGGACAAAAAAAAATGAGCACATATAAAATAGAATTTAATATAATATAACTTAGCAACATTTTAGACTACATGTAAAATACCACTGCTGCGATCGATCGATTCGATGGTGTCTTTTTCCTCAAACATTTGAATTTGAATTTTGCTTTTTAATCATAAATATAAAATAAACCCGTGCGTCCCGCTTTGTTTTTTATTGTGCTATTTTTTTTTTATATATAATTATTTTTGAGCATGCTATAATGTAGTATTTTATTTTTGTGGCAACAATGATTAGAGAAAAAAAAATCATTTCACTGAAAAAAACAATGCTGATTTAATTTTTAATCAAAAAACATGTTTTAAAGAAATGTGAGTATACTATGTCAGAAGCCGGTTCAAAAACCTTTTGAATGATAGTTCATTCATTTTTGTGCATTTTGTAAATGCATAGAAAAAGGGATGTTGGCAACAGAAACAATACATATGATTAACTAATGTAAAATTTTAAAGCATATGTAAGTACGAGGAAGTCAGAAATTATAACTTATTGTATGATAAAATATGAAAAACTACATAAATAAATTTTTATTCTTAAAATGAAAGCATATATAAAACATTAAAATACATGCAATTTGGTATAATTGCAACTCAAGTAATATATATATATATATATATATATATATATATATAATATTAAAAAAAAAATTTGGTCTCTTATCACAGTTATTTTGTAATTTATTTTTAGTTTATATAATTCGTGTAATAAATCAAACTGTGCTTTAAATTTTTTATCACTTTAAGGTGATTTTGATGTTCAAAAATAGTAGAAGGAAAACAGCGTAAAGGTTGGCAGCTATGCAAACATCGTAGATGTAGCTTTAACGTGTATCAAATGGTACTGTTAGTATAAATGTATTGTTGCTAGTGATTTTCTGATTCCTTTTTAAGCATAAAAGAATAATACTTGCAAGCATGTTTATTGAAATAATTTGGAATCGAAAAGTTCTTTATTTTCAAATAAAGGAATTACATCTTTAGCTATAAGTGATTATTGTCTCAGGACGGCAATTTGTTCCTTTCCTGCGCTGTCGCGTCCGAAAATTCAGTTTAAAATGACAACTTTGACAGCATTATTTGAAAATATTTTGCCTTTACAGGAAAACGAAAAAAAAAAAAATATTACATAGTTTCTTAATAAGTTTGTGAATAAAAATTAATTAAAAAATGTGTTAGAAAGTGCACAGATTAGATTTCAGAACAGCCTTAAATAAATAAAATGTATATGCAAAAAATTTAAGTCAGTAAATAAAAGAAATGCATTATGTAATAAAATTTTATTAAATATATTTACTGTTAATTATCATATATTTAAAATTCTAAATATTTTTTTCTGTTTAATTATATTTATCTTACAAAGCTTCGCTTAATCTTAATTATTATTATTTTTTCAATTTCGGTTCAGATTACTGGGTTTCTACTGATATGGGTAAGCAGAAATATTGATGTACAATGCTTTCCCCCGAAATTGAACCATTTGTTTGGATAGCTAAATACATTAGCAATGTAACTCCAAATTTGAGGAAATATAATTAAAACATATCAATATTGCGGAAATTCTGAATCTAGATCATTTAATTTAAAAGCGTTATTTAGCGCAGCTATTTACCTCCTGTAACATTACAAAATCCCTTTTTAATTATAGCTAAACCATGTGTTTCTCTCAATAACATGAGATTACAATTGACTAATCGATAACTATAAAAAAAAAAAATAATAATAAATAAAAACTGGCTTAAACCGCGCTGGAGGTCTGCATGAGCTGAAATTTTCACGCCCGGTCCCGGCCCGAATGAAACCATCTTGTACCGGAGTCCCCCAGAAAGTAAAGTCCAAAACCAAACTCATCCCCTATACAGATCTGTAGCCAAAAGCTAATCTCTAATCTTCTAACTTACATTTACTTGGCACAGCGTGTCTGTGTTTACCCGGAATCGGCTTCAAACAGGAAGTGACGTTTCCAAGAAAATGGGGCTGCTAGAAAAAGAAGATTTTCGCCCATGTGAAAGTCAGCGCCATCTATTGAGTGAAGGTGATTTCCTTATTATCTGACGCTCCTTTTTAAAGCACCGGACTTGTAAACTGAAGGTTTTAAGTTTTGTCCTCTCTGATTTAAATAAAAATCCTTTTTTAGAGTTTTGTTTTGATCTTTACGGAATTAATTAATAAAGATTATTTACTTGACTTAAAGATCAGTATAATTTTTTTTTAAATTATTATGTAAATATATAATAAATCTTAATTAATATTATATTTAAATATCTATAGTTAATGTTAGTAATTAGTATTATACTTAAATATATATAATTAATAATATTGAATAGTTTATTTAAATATGTGTGTGTGGGTATATACATATATAATTAATATTTATTATTATTACTTAAATATATAATTAATATTAATAAATATTATTATTTAAATGCATATAATTAATATTGTCACTCAGTGGTTTGTAATACATTCTCTTCCATTTTCAGTAAATAATTAATAAGACATTTAAGAAAATAGGCCAATATATCTTAAAGAAAAACTTGGGATTTTTTTAAATGTAACTCAAACAATGAATTTTAGTTTTGGATGATACACTTTGTAGAAGCCCAAACATTACATGTACGTATGTTTAGGATTAAACTAAACTTTTTTTTTTTATAAATATTATCTGTTATTAAAAATACATAATAGAAACTTATGCTTCTTGGTTCTTATTAGAATCCAGAAGTATTGACTTTTTTTTTTTTTTTTTCATTTATTGTATATGCCTACATCAATAATATAATAAAATATCATTGTGATCTCAATAAATTTTTGAAAACTGGAGTAGCAAATAATATCTAAATCATATAAAATCTTCGACTATGTTAGAAACACAGACATACATATATAAAAATTATGCAGACATGTATATATTCATATAATTATATATTACATATATTTATATACATATATATAAATATATGTAAATATAAATATAAATATACATACGTATATAAATATATATATATTCATATAATTATATACATATATATATATATATATTCATACATATATCATACATGGATATGTGTATTGTATATGTTTTCACTTTTACGAGAAAAAATTATGTCAGATTTATTGGATTGCAGTGTAAGAGTAAGAAAATGTTAAAACTACAGCAATAATACACCAATATTATACTGATTATAAAAAACATTAATTGATTAATCTTTGTATATTACTATACTGTCATACTGGAAAGAAACAACAAAAGTTTGATCTAGGGGCCCTGTATAAAATATATATTTTCTTAATAAAAATTTTAATTGATATTTAATAAGTAAAAATGTATTAAACAAAATATAATTTATTTTTAGGTGTCACTTTATAAACTAATCGAATACAATAACATCTATCTTTAATTTTTCTTCTTTTTTAATTAATTTTATTATTATTATTATAATTTACCATGTCATGATTTCATGACCAAGAATAAAAATATGACTATGGGAAATATTATTTTTATAAATATTTAATTTAAATTATTTACAAAAATTATAATAATAAGAAATTATTAAATTTTACAAATTAATATTATACAATTTGTTAAAACAATTCTCGTACATAATTAATTAGTATTTCTAATAATCAAATATCAATTAATTAAAAAGATCCCATTAAATACATTTTAATTTACATAAAATGTATTTAATGGAAATTAAATATATTTTATGTATACATTAAATGTACTTAGTTATTTGTATAATAAATTTATATTATCCCAAAATTTATTTTGTAAAAGACAGTTTAATTTACAAGTTAATTTACACAGTTTAATTTTTTAGTACGAAGTATTAAGGCATAATTGTGTTTTATTATCCTGTCCACAGAGGGCAGCAGCACAAAACGATGTTATTTTAGCTACAATGCATGCCGGTTTTTTGTCAACCAATGGGAGAATGGAACCTTTCACGTTTGAGTCGCACCCGTTTCCAGGACAACAAGACTATACTTATCTATTCAGGATACCTTTCCCTTACTAAAGGTGTACTTTAAAAAATATATATATTAATATTTGCTTTCAAAATAATATTTTCCGAAGTTCGATTCGTGCTTTCCGATTCCTTTTTAAGTTTTCTGTTTTTGCTACATTTTAAAATTGCCACATCCACTTTCCCAAATATGCTTTTAGGTATATATTTAAGGTTATTAATCACGGACCCGAGCAACCCCGAGCGGGTCAGCTAATAGGACATAAAATGCACGGAATTCAACTCCCTTTTATAAATCTATATTTTTTTCTGTGCATATTAATAGCCATCATTGTAACTAAGTTATTTATGTCTAAATTGAGCTTTTTTTTGCCAGCCGAGTTTATGTAGCGACTAATGTCAGCTGTAATGCTGATAAGTATTCATTATTTCAATACTTTTTTCAATACTTAATTTGCTTAAATTTTATGTTTCTGGATTAAAATGACAAATCTTACAATCATCACACTTATTTATCCAGTATGAGATACGGGAGGACCACCCCTCTAAATATTTGAAAAATGAATGATTTTTGTACAAATTTAGCCAATTTTCACCATCCTCCCCCTCTTTTTCTTAATAAAAATCGTGCATACGCCATGATGAGAGATCCAGAGCACAAGATAGAATAGATAAAATATAATTGTTTTGCTCAGAAGTCTAAATACTAATGGTCGGAAAAACACACAATTTTATTTCAGTACATAATAATTTCTACAGAAGCGATCATTTGTAGAAGCACTGAAGAAAATCTTGTTTCGGCAGCGTAAAGCAGACTTTATTCAATGAGTGCGAGAATCCTAGCGTTAAACCCTAATGGGATTCCGAAACCTTCGCAAGTGGCTGATGTTTCATTTTTAAGAATTAAAAGTCGTCCCATATTTGACGACAATCTAAAATCGCTACAAGTTTTACTTTTACATTGTTTCTCTAAATTACTTATTAGAAGACTCTGAAACAGAAGAAAAACAAAATGGAATTTTTAAAAAAAGAATTAAATAATTATAAGTAAATTTGTCTCATGTAAATTTACAAAACATAATTAAAGATGTCAAGAAAATGTAATATATTTTAGTATAATTAAATTAAGGATTTTTTCTCCTCAACCGAAATTTTTGGTGCCATTACTGCCCCGGCACCTGTGTGCGCTGCACACATTGCACACTGAGTCAGCGCGCCCCTGTTTAGAGACAATGACATACATGAACACACACTGAAAAATGAATGTAATTTGGAATGAAAAAAAATTGGTTTATAAATTAAAATCACAATTTTAAAGCTCTCTGTAAAAAAGGGATGCTTGACACCTGCGATTTAAATATTTTTCTGTTATTTATTAAACGAAATTCCATTTCTAAGGATTTTTTAAACAAATATGCAATATCACTATGAGTTTTACAAGAAAACTGTAGTATATATATGTATATATATTTGGCTTATTATAATTAATATTGTTACCTAACTTTAACATCGATCAAAATAGTTGTACCAAATAGATAAATAAAATTGCTAATCGCGTTTGTTTATACTAGAATTTATACTTTCAGAGAGTTTCTTTCTTTTATTCTACTTATTACCAAGATTGCAATTTTAACAAAAATATTTTTCTCTGTATAAATTCATGTATAACTTTTAAAAAGTTCAAAGGCTGCATTTTCTTTCACACACACAAAATAATAATAATAATTATACTACCATGAACTGTGTAAATGTAAATCTTTTTTTAAGTGATTTATCTAGAAAATAATTTGCATGATTAATTTTATAGTATTCCCGTGTCACTCTTAAAATAAGCTTGGGTTATATTTTTAATAAACTCTGTATTTCATATATTTTTCTGCATTCTTTTAAAATATGGATTATTTTTTTCAGTGACAGCTCCTGCTCACTACTATTAACAACACCAGCAACTCTCAGCTCCCAGTACATTAATTGAATGGGTATTGTCTGTGCTGTATGATTTGTTATGCTCATCATATCATTGACAATACTTGCTCAATTACACTTAATTCTGTATGGATATGGTTGTGAAAATGTAACAGTTGGAATTTTCTGCAAAGCTTGGAATGGGAGTTATTGAATCAACATTCTACTTCAGCGTTAATTCAAGGTATAATTTTTGTTTCATGACATTATTGATTAAGTAATACCAGTTTTTGTCCAGCTTTCTAAATATCCCTGCAGTTATTTTTTTTTTAGAGTACTTCATTTTTCAATAAAATTCTATCTCTTTATAAGCTTTCAATTTATAAAAGAATAAAGTAACATCCTTTCTATTTAGGGCTAACCATGAGTTAGCCCTAAATACTTGTGCAGATTACTTTTTAATGTACACTTGGTTGATTTTATTATTTTATTTACTTATATATCTTAATCCAAATTCCTACAAATTTTGTATATAATTATTTATAATTTTTTATTATAGAATAATACACAATTATTCATATTTAGAAATAAGAATTAAAATTAGACTGAATATATATATATATATATATATATATATATATATATATATATATATATAATAATATTTCATGAAATTAAATTATTAGTGATTGTGTATTATAAATTGTTTAAAAATATTAAACAGCCATTGAATAATACTTAAAAAATCAATGTAGGTGACCAAGAATTAAGAAAAAATACCTGTTTTCATCATTACTGTTATAGAATTTGGTTTAAATAAACAATAACTGTGTTTATTGTTGCTTTGTTTATAAATAGGAATAGCTGTTTACTGTGAATTGCATACTAAGATATTTTTAAACAGTTAAATTTTGATGAAATCTTTTGCCTATCTTTTACAAAAAAAAAAAAAAAAAAATTACAGACATTGCATTTAGATTTCTGGTGTTTTTTTTTTTTTTTTCCATTGAGGACTTTTAGTATGCTTCTAAATAGGATTGTATACAGGGAGGACAAATATTCATATTTAAAGAGTAAATGTCTTATGTCAATGATTTATAAAACTGTTCCATAAAAATATTAATATGATCATTATAAGAAATTGCAATATTTATTTTTTACAGAATAATTTTAGTTTTCTCTTTTCTTATAATTGAAAAGATATTTTTAAAACATAATTGCTTAATTAAAAAAAAGTGCTGAATTAAAAAGTAATGAAGATTAAAGTGTAACTCTAAAGTACTAGCAAAAACTTCCAAGTGTTTTATTAAATATTGTTAATTGTTATTTTGACAAACCCTTCAGAATATTGCACTAATTTTACCATTTAACAAATGCTTTTGACCATTGATGATCAAAACATATTTTCATCCAGATTGTTAAAACCATGCTTAAAACTAAAGCTAATACAGCTCTGTTTGGTGGGAGGGGGCAGAGCCATCCTGATGAAAAATAATAATAAACTAGAACTAAATATAATAATCAATGTTTACATCTATCTACAACTACATTCTGTCTAACATTAACATTTTATTCAAAAGTAAAAAAAAAGAAGCTCACGCGGTGTTCAAATAATAATTAAAAAAAAAATTAAAGTTGCAACAGTTTTTGCAAAAATATTATTTTCCATCATCAGTATTTGATAATACATTTGTGAAAAAAAAAAAGGAACAGCTTTGGAATTCACCCAAAGTTCGCCATCTTGTATTTTAAATCAAAACATATTTGTTTTGCTTCTCATTTCCAAAATAATTTTCATTCATATTTACTTATTATAAACACGTTATTAAATTTTATTGACTAATTTATTTATATTTAATAATAAAAGTTAAAAAATGTTTTAATTTTACACACACATTTATTTTTTTTATAAAACATATGTAATTTTTATTATAAATACATACAAGTTTTTTGTATTATTATAAACATGTTTTTAATTTTATTGACTAATTTTATTTATATTTAATAATAAAAGTTAAAATGTTTTGATTTAAAAAACACGATGGCTGACTGCGGGCAAATCCCAAAGCTTAGTCAAAAAAAAAAAAAAAAAAAAAAAATGTACATAAAGAAGCAGTATAAATATTGAATTAAATTTCTAATGTGTAAATCTGTAGATCAGATGCCTTAAATGTCAGCTCTTCAAGTCACATTTTTTTTAAAACTTATTATGTTTAACATTAGACATTTTCGTTTAAACCCAGTCCTTTTTTTCATGTAACTTGTATTACTTTTAATTTGTTACGCCTTATATTTATTCCGTACTAAAATTTGGGGAGAAAATTTGACAAAGCCTCCTTATACAGTATAGGATCCGTTATCCGGCGTCCCGGTATCCGGAATGCAAAACACTAAACGAAAAAAAAAAATTCTTTAAAAAAAATTTAAAAAACGTAAAATTTAAAGTGTCAGTAAAATAAAAAATAACAAAATGATATTGCCTTCATTCATTAATTTATAAATTCAATAAATACCGTAAAATCCCGATTGTAAGACCCCCCCCCCCCTTTTTTTCGAAATCAAAAAAGGTTAAATTTGGGAAGGGGGCTTATAATCAGGATTTTTTCTAAAAATTATTTAAAAACCTGTTTTTATCATTAATTTAGAAGTAAAAAAGGGGCGAGAATCTTCCGTATTTCGGCAAATTAAAAAAAAATAATAATAAAATAAAATAAAAATGAATCCCCAACCCTAAAATCCACCCCCCCCCCCCCCCCAAAAAAAAAAAGAAAAAAAGAAAAATTAAAAATCATTTTTTAAATATTTTTCTTTATTTCTTATTTTATTATAACAATAAATGCTATCTATCTAAAATCAATCTAAATCTGCTCTCAAAATTACTGTTTCCCCCCCTCCCCTCTGGTACCAAAAATGTATAGTTTAACCTTTATACTTTTTAATTTTAAACTTCTTTTCAGACTTATTAAATACTCTATATTAAAAATAAATAACTCCAACCTACCACCTAAATTAACCAATCCTCCTAAAATCCCTGCTTCCCCCCCCCCTGCCCCCCAAAACTTATCTCATGAAGATCCTCCCCCTCCAAATGCATCGCGTAAAATTTAAAATCTGTAAAATTAAAAAAAAAAAAAAGCGAGAGTCTTCCGTATTTCGGCAGATTAAAAAATAAATAAATGAAATAAAATTTAAATAAATTCAACCGTAAAATCCTCCCCCCCCCCTTAAAAAAAATCATTTTTCTAATATTTTTTATTTTATTGTAACAATAAATAATCAATAATCTAAATCTGCTCTCAAAATTATTGTTTCCCCCCTTTGCCCCCACTCTGGTACCAAAAATGCATAGTTTTCTTCTTAATTTTTTCTGCTCTATTTGTGATTTTTTTCACAGCAATATTTAAATAACGATCTACATTATACCCTCCCTTATACGTCCCTTATACGCTTTTCCCTATCATAATACCTGGCTGGCACTCTAATAGAAAAACTTTAATTACCTATAATGCAGTTTAAACATCTTAGCTCAGGTTCTTCGATTATCATTAGGCTTTTAATTTATTTTTTATTTTAATCTGGGGATAGAGTCGCCTTTATGTCTGACATTGAAATTACATGTTTAAAAGACTGTACGAAAACGATGGGATTAATTAAAAATTTTGTGATTTTCCATTCAATTCTTTTTCTTTTACTAATCTTTTCTCTCCACTTTCCCATATATTATGAATTTAATAAGAAATCTTAATTAAAACGTATATATTGCACTATACTGAATGTTTTGATAGTGATATCAGTTCAAAGCTAATTCAATGAAGCGAAAATTTTGAGTATTTATTGTCATTTACTATCTTTCTTCCTGTTATTTTCGACTACATTTTTAGTTCTCAAGAATGGTGAACTGATAACATATGATAAATTGTAGAACTGAATGGGAAAGACTGTGTTTTGTCAATAAATCGCGGAAAAAAGCATATTTTATCATAGAATCGCTGAAAAAAACATGAATTTTGTCAAAGGATCGTTGAAAAAACATGAATCTCGTTAAAAGGCAGCAGACAAAACATAAATATAGTCAAAGGATCACAGAAAAAGCAAATTTCGTCAAAGGATTGCTGAAAAAACACGAATTTTGTCGAAGAATTGTTGAAAAAACATGAATCTCGTCAAAAGGCAGCAGACAAAACGCGAATATCATCAAAGGATCGCAGGAAAAACGCGAATTTTATCAAAGGATCACAGGAACGTGAATTTTGTCAAAGGACCGCACAAAAAACGTGAATTTCATCGGAGGATCGCTGAAAAAACTTGAATTTCATTAAGGGATCACAGAAAAAGCAAATTTCGTCAAATGATTGCAAGAAAAACTTTAATTTTGTCAAAGAATTGCAGAAAAAAATGCAAATTTCGTCAAAGGATCGTGGAAAAAATGCGAATTTTGTGAAAGGGTCGTGGAAAAAATGCAACTGTCTTTATTATAAACAGCACACACACAAACATCTATACAAACCTCAGTACACACAAACATCTATACAAACCTCAGTACACACAAACATATTATAATAGGTATAGTTTTAATCTGAAATGATATGCTGAACTAACTTTTGCAAAAACGGGTTAACCCGAATCCAAATTGCAGAAATCTACACTCAGTCTGAAATCGACCTGAAACACAGTTAACCCAACTTGCAACAAAAATAATTATTGCCGAAGGGATTTATCCCCTCACCCTATGCTGTAGCCTTTCAGAAATTTTGCTGTGAATTCCAGTTTTTTTTTTTTTCTCAAAATCATCCCTGATATAATAATACTTAAAGAAAAAAATGAGGTGAAAGCGATGTTTTTCTGAAAAGAACCAAAAGTTCCTCATATTATAAAGTTTTTCAGTTTCTGCTTATCAATTCCAGTATCTGAAGCAACATGCGAAGGCTGGGGTTCTGTGATAAGCAATATAATGCAGAAAAGAACCAGAGCAGATGATGGAAATGCACAAGAAATAGGCACAGCAGATATGCAAGCTTTTATTGAACTCAATAATCCTTCTGCAGGATATAAATCTGTTAGAAAAATTTTAAAAAGCACATTAATAGATATGGCACAAGTTTTTACAACCACTTCAAAAATATTATCAACATCAACTTCATTTGTATCATGCATTAAATCCACAGTTATGTCAAGAATTTTGGAAAATGATAAAACAATATTGCCTTCTTTTAAATAAAGCATTTTCCAAAGTTCCATTTTTTATCTAATTTTCTGCCTAATGCCTAATAAAAAACCTCTTTGTGTGTCTCACTTTTTTTTTTTTAATTTATTTATGTAAATGATGCAAACAGTTTGTATATATATATATCTATCTATGATGCCATAATTAATTAGCACTACAACAGCAGCAAGAATATATTTATATGATATATTGCATATTGCAGACTATTTTCGAAGACATTACTAGTGTTGCAGACACTTGAAGATAGTTCTGTCACTGGGCTACTCTGTATAGCTGCAAACTATTCATTTTTTGTGTTAACACTATTTCAGAATCATGATCCTGAGCTTATTTAATCGCAGAATTCTGTGATTAATTAACATTAAGATTAGGCAAAGGTTTCTATTTGGAAGTTGTAAAAACTAAAAAGTGGAATAGTTGATAGCTTAAGCACTTAAAATTTTGGTTTTTCTAAACAAAAAAAAATGCTTTAAATTTTGAAAATAATGTATAAAATATAAATATGAAAATTAGAGTGATGGGAGGGGGGAGTGGGGGTGGACGCTACGGGTGTTAGACCTGCAGAATATTAGGTCTTTTTTCTTAGAAATTAAGCCGTGCTAGGAGGTGGGGGGGGGGTGAAATAAGAATGCATCAAAATAAATGCAAAAGGTCATTTACAAAAATTTTAAAAACAAAATGCTCCACGTGATATATGAGCTAAAATATTAGATGTAGCTGATCAACTATACCATGCATTGGAGGGTTAAATTATTCAAATCACTGTCCTAAAACTCCCTTGCAATAATTACAAATCACAATAGCTTCAAAATAAAAACCATCTGTAAGACTTTGTTCATTCAAAGCTCATCCCAAGTAAAAGTCGGCCCTTTTTGTTAGATTATATATATTTTTAGCATCATTTTACGCTCGCAAACATTTAAGAAGCGAAGCCATTTTATTTAAACTATTAATTCATAAAATATTTGAACGTGAATTACTTATAAATTATCGAAAGAAGAATGTTTGTTTACGCGTTTACAATGCAGTAACGCTATACGCTAGCGGAGAAATAAAAAATTCCCCCGTTTCACGCATCCTGCATGAGTGCAACCCCATTACCGGTTACTCGCGCCAAGACTTTTTCGCCAAATGCGTGAATCGAGGGAACTTTCCAAATTAGCGCCCGAGACTGCAGAGAAAAGTAAGAACCAGTTCCAGCCCAAAATCCATAGAAAAAAAAGTATGCCGGGACCCCACTGGTCCGAGTCTAATGAAAGAAAATTTGAACTAAACTATAACACTGGTTTATAATTTATTTAAGCCTGTGGAAACAGAATCGATATTGACTGGGAAAAAGTCTGTTTTTAAAAAGTTTCCATCTTAGCACATATAATTGTATGTTTTCTTTTCGTCTGGACCATAAATTATTTCGAGTTAACCCCTTCACGGGCAAAGTACTCTTGGAGATAAAATATTGAAATGATTGATTGACACCAGGATTCACGAACGAATTTATTTTAAAATAAGTTAAAAGCTTTTCCTCATGTACCTTATAAATTCAATATTTGATTATAAAATTATGGTGTCATTGTGGCATTTTGGGATTAAAATTAAGTGGTATATATAATATACCGGTGCCCTTCAAGGGGTTAAGACCGGATTCTGTTATAGACAGGTTCTGTTTTGACAAGGTATTTAGACCAAATTTCCCCCAGCTTTAACAAGTAAACAGTTCAAATTCTATTTCTGTACATTAAAAATTTATGTTTGACAGGATATTTAGACCAAATTTCTCCTAGCAAGTAAACAGTTCAAATTCCTTTTCTGTACATTCAAAATTTATCATGTGTTTTAGTGTTTTTTATTATATTTTCCCTATGGAATTTGACAGTTTAAGGTTTAGTCTCATTTCAGAAAAAGAAGCAAATAAGAAAAAAATCAGTTAAAAGACTCGCCGCTATACAGCAGTGTGACAGGATGTGAACATTGCTATTTTACGAAATAAGTGATCAGTTTTAACAGGTAGTAACTATTATGCGTTTTCTCCATTTTTAAGTACAGTAACAGCCGTTTTAATTAATCATCTTTGTTGAATATAATTTGATTCTATAAAGCGGTGGATTCCAACTAAGGCAAAAATATTAATACTGAATTTTTGGTTTACTTGATTCTTAAAAGTGGCTTATTTGATGAACCAGTGATTCATATAAACGGCAATAATTGTATGTTTTAGCTCTGAGAGCGATTTTAACCCCGAAACCTCCCCTCTTGGCTGCGCCACTGTACCCTATAAAATAAAAATTGGCGCATCAAACACACAAGCAATTTATTGATAATTATACCATTTAATCTATACATTGAGTTAGAATTTATTTAATACATACATAAATAAAATATAAAATAATATAATACAAAATATAGGGTGTATTGTTACATAAATAAGCAGTATCAAATTAGAAAATTTTTCATTGACAGTCATGTTATCTTGGTGATTATTTATAATGTTTAACAAGAAATTACATTTCCTTAAAACTAACTTAGGCTAAGGCTCCTATAAAATAAAAAAGTACTAAAATTAGATGAGAGCAAATCTCAAATTATGAGAGCGTAGATGGACACCTAGATTACCATTTTGTGAAAATTACTTGTTGCTTATCTCACTCACATTGCACTTGTTGCATTTCTCATCAGTCTGAATTAAGAGATGGCTGTTTAGATCTCTCATTTGAGAGAATCTATATTGGCCATATCTCACAAATAAAACATTTATAACAAGCATGAATCATTACATGCCTGCATAAATTAGTAATTCGAGAGAATTTTTTGTTGCATATAACCCCGGTATTATGCAACAAGAAACACAAGAATAACAAACAAAAGGTTTCTCACCAGTATGAATTAACAAATGACGTTTCAAACAATTCTTGTGAGAAAATTTCTTGTTGCATATCTCACAAACAAAAGATTTCTCACCAGTATGAAGTAACAGATGGCGATATAAACTACTCTTGTCAGAAAATTTCTTGTTGCATATCTCACAAACAAAAGGGTTTTCACCAGTATGTGTTAACAGATGGCTGTTTAAACATCCCTTTTGAGAGAATTTCTTGTTGCATATCTCACAAACAAAAGGTTTCTCACCAGTATGAATTAACAGATGGCTCTTTAAACATCCCTTTTGAGAGAAACTTTTGTTGCATATGTCACAAACAAACGATTTCTCACCATGATGAATTAATAGGTGTCTGTTTAAACCTCCCTTTTGAGAAAAACTCTTGTGTCATATTTCACAAACAAACGATTTTCCTAGGTGAAAATTAGAAGATGCTTTTCCAGAAAGCTCTTTTAAAGAAATGGTTTGTTCCATATTTTACACTTTAAAATATTTCTGTTTGATTTGGGTGATATCACGGATATCAAAGTGACCTTTTATCTTTAAGACTTTATGAATCTGCAAAATAAAAAACAACGTTAATCTATCACATTTTATAATTATTCAAAAACATATTTAAGGGCAAATGAGCTTAAAAAACAGAATTCAAATAAATTTTGTAACACAGTATTAAAAAGTATACTCTTTTCCAAAATTTTACGGGGAAAAAATAAATCATAAATAACAAATTCTCATTCAAAAACAAGATGATCAATAAGAACAAACAGCACAAAAATGACTGAAAAGTAAAACAGTAGAGAACACTGAGAAAAATAAACCCTAAATAAGCCAATTCATTACAGTGACTTTGAGGCAATATAAAAGAATTGTGATGGAAGACTTTTGGGACATTAGACAAGTCAAAATTAGAGAGAAGTGGCCAGATAGTTAAATATGAATCCTCATGTGGTTCATAAGTCTCTGATAATTTTAAATTACACATCTGACATGCCGAAAGTTGAGTCAATATTATCCAGGAGTAACACTGAATCCACTAATAAAACTGACCAATATATGCAGTTGTGCACAAGAAGGAATTTAATCCAAACCCCTAACGTAGCTAAGGTCCTTCTTCATTGTATGAAAACTGACACGATACAGAATTAATTTTTGTTCATTAATGCATAAAATTGGCAGATGCTTTTATTCTCTGAAAAAAATAGTTTTTCAATTTTATTGAAAAGACAGAGGATCTTTCAGAAAATACTATCAAAGTTTCCATTTTCAACCAAATTTCTGGACACAGCAGCCTGACAAAGATTATTATCAGGTAATCAGTTTTAACTCAAAATTAAATTCATTTACCGATAAAAGAATTTTTTTTCAATTCCAAAGGATTTCAAGCTATACTTGCAAGTCTAATGCATTTACATTTAAAAATGAGCCCATAACAGGATTAATATGCTTTTTCAAAAAAACATTCTCAAAAGAAATTTTTTATTATAATGAATCAATGTTGAAGCATAGCAGTTCGGATGAAGTATAGCAGCATTGCATAGCAGTGCTTGCTGACTAATGTGAACTTAAAATACAGATTGGACATTTTTCAAGAGTAGCTAGAGTTTTGCTGGTTTTTAGAGAGAAATTACTGATTTTTCCTCGAGAAAACAACTTATTTGATATGTCTCCCTGAGGAGTACAAGCACCCTTATACTTTAAAAAAACTGAAAAAAAAATTGTTTTTTTAATAAATTCTGTAGTTTGTGTTTTTTACCAAGCACTAGCAGAACCACCCAGCTTCGTCTGAGTTAGCATTGGGAATTTTCGAGGTAAAATAAATAAAAATGTACTGTTAAAAAAATACGGCAAACACAATAACAGAACTCTATAGATTAGCGCAAATAAATTGTTAAACCAAATATCAGAAAAAAATTATGTTACTTTGACGCAATCATAGTAAAATCTGTCAGCTTTATGTATGAAAATGCAGTGCTCGTTTGGCACACTAACAGAAAAGTATATGATTTCCTGGCAAAAAAAAAAAATGATGTGGCATAGCATTTAGTGAAATTTTATTTTGTATGGTATGACAGCAAAGCTTTAACCTTATAAATAATGAATATTAATTCTAGAAGAGCAAGCGGCTTCCACTGATGATAAAATATTATTATATTCCTGATACATATAGTGTAAGAAAAGTATTGTAATCACGATAAAAACCAAATTATGAACATTTTGGTATATTTTTATATTTTGAGTTTCCCTGAATCCATTTTCACTATTTAAAATTCTATTCCATATGTATGTGTGTTATTGTTTGTTTACGTTTTTAGGTCCCCAGAGTATGTTTTTCAGTTTTTTAATAATGATGTCATTATGTATGTATATGTGTGATAATGAACACAACAGTGTCCAAACTCTACTTTCGATTGAGTTCCCATTTGGCGAATATGTTACTGACTTCAGTAAAAAAAACTGCATATATTTTCAAGAAAATCGTCCGATGTGTTTGGTTTAAAAATCATTTTCAACCATTCTGTGACACTAACTGATAAACATTTTCTCTGATATCTCAATCATTTAATTAAACTATTTTTATTGCTCAAATTTATCTTATGGCGATACAACAATTTAGCAAGGCGATACAACAATGTTTCACCTAAATGTGACTTAATTTAGTAAAATCTATTTTTTTCTTAAAAAAGAAGAAAGAAAAGTTAAGTTTTATTAATGTGATAAAAACATATGGAAATTTATGTATTGCATGTTTTAGAGAAAAAAATGGCAAAATAGCTACATATAAAACAACTTAAAACTCCCATCAAAATGACTATATAAATTCAAATTAAATACTTATTTTAGTTTGCAGGCATTAATCTCACCTATGATGAAATTAAAATTATTGAAAATTACATCTTAATGAATGAAAGACATTTACTTTATAGATAAGAAACGGCTAAAATGGAAATGGGCAAGGCACATTGCAAGAAGACAAGACAATAGGTGGAGCACAAACACCTTACAGTAGTATCCGAGAGATGTAAAACAGCCAAGAAGACGGCCTCAAGTAAGATGGAGTGACGAAGTCAGAAAGTGGCTGACGTTAAGTTGATGACTAAAGCACTAGACAGGAAACAATGGAAAAATCTGGGAGAGGCTTACATCCAGCGGTGGATTGAAAACAGTTGTTGTTGTTGTTGATGATGATATTGCAAAGCAGCTCTTATGAGCACACAAACTTATATATATTATATTATAATATGAGCAAATCTTGTGTGTCTGTCAGTCTGTGTCTATGAAAATTTTATCTTAAAAGTGACACTAACGATTTTGATGAAATTTTGTATCCTATTGTTTTCAAACACTTGATGACGATTGGGCTAAATCAGATGTTCGAAAAAACTCGATTAGTGGGTCATTTTGAGTCACTATGGGTCAAGCTAATTATATCTAAAAAACGGCTCAAACGATTTTAACAAATTTTTATATCCTACTGTTTTTTGACATGAGAAGATCATTGGACTAGGTTACATGTTCGAGAAATTTTTATTAGGGGTAATTTTTGGGTCATTGTGGGTAGAGGTAATTTTATCTACAAAATGGCTCAAACGATTGTGACTAAATTTTGAATCCTACCATTTTCGACTTCGAGAAGACCATTGGGTTGGGTCACATGTTCGAGTGGGTCGTTTTTGGGTCATTACGGGTCACGCTAATTTTATCTAAAAACGGCTCTGATGATTTTGACTAAATTTTGCAGTATCCTACCATTTTCGGACACGGGAAGACCATTCGGCTAGGTAACATGATCGAGAAAATTCGTTAAATGTTCATTTTGGGTTACTACGGGTCAATGCCAAGCTAATTTGATGTAAAAAAGGCTGAAACAATTGTGACAAAATTTTGAATTTCTAAAGTTTTAGATTATGAAAAGATCATTACGTCAGGTTACATGTTCAAGAAAAATTTATTAGTTCGTGATTTTTGGATCACTGTGGGACAAGATATTAATCTGAACAAACAATTTTGGCTAAATTTTGTATCCCAACCTTTTTTTGGGCACAGGAAGACGATTGGGCTAGGTCAGATGTTCGAGGAAATTCGATTAGTGGAACATTTTGGGTCACTATGGGTCAGGATCAAGCTAATTATATCTAAAAAAAGGCTCAAACGATTTTAACAAAATTTTGCACCGTTTTGGGGCACGAGAAGATCATTGCATCAGGTTACATGTTCGGGAAAATTTTATTAGTGGGTCATTTTTGGTGACTATGGGTCAAGCTAATTTTATCTACAAAACGGCTCTAACGACTTTGACTAAATTTTGTATCTTACTGTTTTGTATTTCGAGAAGACCATTTGACTGGATCACATGTTCGAGAAAATACGATTAGTGGGTCATTTTTGGGTCACTGCAAGCCAAGAAATGACCCATAATACCATAATAAAATCCAAGTTAAAGATAAAAATTTGTTTTTCTTTGAATTTCTTCAAATTTTTATCTTTAACTTGGTTTTTATTATGGTATTATGGGTCACTTTGCATTATAGAAAGTTTTGGCTGTCGGACAAAGTTCCGACACCGTATATATAGTTTTTTCCCCAGGTGCAGGGCGTCATGGGTATCTGTAAACGGATGGCACTTTCTCACACTTAATACCAGAATTTTTTATTCACAGCTTTATTATCCCTTTACGAATAGTTTTTTTATGTCAGAGCCCACTTCATTTACCCTTTTAAGTATAATTTCTCTTCATAGTCTCACGCACTATTTCTAATATTATTGTGGTTTTATATATCATAAAGAATACCAGTTTTTTCTAATCTTTTAAAACTTTTTCTTTAATTTAACCATTCATGGTTCAGTTTGGTTCAGTATTTCCTCCTGTGTTATCGCTTTAGCCTCAATTTAAATTTTGTTACTATTCGAATGGTGTAGTCCTTTTTTCCCTAGCTACAAATGGGGGGGGGGGGGGGCTGGTTCTGGAGTACCATAGCGAAACCTTCATGCATAAAAATATAATGATAACGACAATTTTTTCCTGACGTATGTATACTGACTATAGCACGAGTCACAAATTATAGTAGCCTTATTATTCTGTTAAAATATAACAGTGAATTATGATGTCACGAGTGCATGATTTTTATTTAATTCTCGACAAATAAATACGAAGATGATGAAGTGCAACATATGTCATTAGAAGCCAAAATGGACCAGATGAAGAGACACCTCAAAAAGCGAGAAACAGCGTATAAGGTCGAAGCAGAAAAATATTATGAAGACATCTTGAGAATAATCCAGGATTTAATAACAAGAACAGTGCCCAGTTAAATTGATGGCATTGAGCTCACAGGCTATTCACACTAATTGTATATTATACTCTTATTTCAAAGAATAATGCCCCTCGAAAAAGAAAGGGATCGACAATAAATTAAGGGGGGGATTAGCCCCCGTTTCTCTCCTTTATACTTAACCAATGAACCCCCGAAACTAAACAGGGAAGCGCCTTACCACAATGAACCTATATACAAAATTTGAAGCAAATTGGGTAATTCTGCATGAAAAACCCATTTATCTAAATTAAAGGGGGTTAACCCTCCGTTCCCCCTTTATACTTAACTAATGAACCCCCCAAAACTAATCAGGGAAGCGCCTTATAACAATGAATCTATAAACCAAATGTTAATCAAATCGGATAATTTGGCATGAAAAACACATTTATCTAAATTAAGGGGGATTATCACCCTCCCGTTCCCCCCCCCCCTTTATACGTAACCAATGAACCCCCAAAACTAATCAGGGAAGCGCCTTATCCCAATGTACCTATAAACAAAATTTGAATCAAATCGGATAATTCTGCTTGAAAAATTCATTTATATAAATAAAGGGGGGGGGTAATTCCTTGTTCCCCCTTTTATACTTAACCAATGAACCCCCAAAACTAATCCGGGAAGCGCCTTATAACAATGAATCTATAAACAAAATTTTAATCAAATCGGATAATTTGGCATGAAAAACACATTTATCTAAATTAAAGGGGGGGGGATTAGCCCCCCGTCCCCCTTTTTATATATAACCAATGAACCCTCAAAATTAAAGGAAGCGCCTTATCCCAATGTACCTATTAACAAAATTTGAATCAAATCGGATAATTCTGCATGAAAAACCCATTTATATAAATTAAAGGGTGATTAGTCCCCCGTTCCCCCTTTATAAATAACCAATGAACCCCCAAAACTAATCAGGGAAGCGCCTTATCACTAGAAAACTATAACCAAAATTTGAAGCAAAACAGATATTTCTATCAAGAGTTATCGCGTTACGTACATACAGACATTTGAAACCACGCATTTAAAAGGTTGGCCAGATGTATCACTAGCATATTTCTCACTGTTCCCAAAGGTTTCTTTATGGGCTGTTGAAGATGATGTGCACCATGGTGACCACAGACTGATAACCTTGTATAAGAATATTGAAACTCCAAAGCTCCCAAAGCGTAGATATCGGACAAAGAATGTCTCATTGAAAAAATTCAATACAAAATTTTCCAAATCATTGCAAGAAAATAATATAACATTTATTTGAAAAAGAGTATGAAAACTTTATAAATATAACACAAACCTGTGACCATACATTAAAGAAAAAAAACACCACATTTAAACCAAAAGTTTCTTGGTGCACAGTGGAACTTAGAAAAATGAGAAGCTTTATTAAAGCACTTTACAGGAAAACCAAACTTTTGACGACATCACAGGAAGACACGATTAAATTCAAGAAGAATAGAGTACTCTAGGGCTCCAATAATACAGGCTGAATCATCAAGCATTTTGATGCCCACTTACCGTTTGTTGCCCATTGTTGCCTATGAGGCGAGAAATGTTTAAACGATTATCGAATTACAAAATCGCTTAAAATGGACGGTTGTTTCGCATAAAATTGTTCTAATCTGTCAAGGAGTAGATTTAGAATATTTAAAATCCATATAAATGAAGAAAGGCGGAATAATTTGTCTATAAATGCAAGAAGAATAGATCAGGATTGAAGAATTTCGTCAAATGCCGCGCCAACCAGATCACTTGTACACAATAAACCGGTTCTTCGATTCCGATATGGTATATTGCAGGACGGGTGAAAAAAGCCTAATTGTTAAAGAGACAGAAACAAATATTTTTCACCCCCTATGTCTAGAATCTCCACCTTATATATCTTTTGGATGGATGGAGGGGGGGGGGGGTATTTAGATAATTAAATTCATTTACTGTTGTTAAAAAGTGTAGAAAACGGACTTTCTTTAATCAAAATTTAAAGATTTTACACTTTACACTTTGAATTTTGCGCGGGGGGGGGGAGGGGGTCAAAAGAAAAAAAACTGAAAGTTGAGAGCACGGGGGGGGGGGGGGAGCGTGATTGAAATTATTATATATTTCTTGTTTGAAAAAAATAACAAACACATAAGAACAAAAAAATACAGATTATTAATTTCATCAGCTGTAGAAAGGAGGAGGAGGGGGGGGGGGGCAGATTTTGTATTATTTTTTGGCGGGAAGGGGAATTTTGACGATTCATAATTTATTTACTGTTATTGTAAAATTACAAATAGGGCAGAAATTTTTTTAAATGAAAGAGTTTTGAAAAAACACACTGATAAAAATTTATTTGTTGCTATAATAGGTGCAAATACTAAAAACACGGTTTTAAAGCATTAAAACAATTTATGATGTAAAATCAGATGTCAGAATACCTAACTAAGCGCTTTTGGCTAAACATTAGCCATCATCAGAGGATAAAAAAACAATCGAAAAACTATACCTTGTTTTTATATAGTAACAAATAAATTTTTATCAATGTGTTTGCATTGTGTTTTTTCAAGTTTAAGAAGGTGAATTCGACGTTTTTACTACATGGAATTTTCTATATATTTTTAAGTGAAAGAGTTTTGTTTAATGTGGTTTTCAAATTCCCTGATCAAGAGCGAAAAACTTTTTGACATATTTCCTGACTCATTTTAAACGAAAAGGAATAAAATTGTCAGAACTGACTATTGAAGCGATTTGGAATCGAATAGCGTTTTCTAGTTTTTGACAAATAAATTACTTATCGAGTAATAAGCGATCATTGTCACGTGACGACAAGCCTTTTTCGCGCTGCCGTGTCGGGAATTCGATTCAAACCGTCCACTTTGACAGTATTATCCGAAAGATGTTAAGAAGCTCTGCTAATTTTATGTGTTTTTGAACAAAAATGAATTCAGAAATATATCAGAAAGTAGTTTCTTTGAATTTGAGAACAGAGGGGAGGAAACGATATCTGTAATTTCGAAAAGGGGGGAATTTAAACAATTGGTTATTTATTGTTGCAATAAAGAAATAAATGAGTATGCAAACAAAAATAAGTTTTACAAATTTTAAACTTTTACGTACTGGGTTGGTTGAAATTTTTTGATTGTAAGTATTTTTTTTGGGGGGGGGAGGGGGCGAGGGGGAGATTGAAATAACATTAAAATATAACAGAAATTATTCGAAACGCGGAAGGTTCTCATCATTATTATTTTTTTTAATAAGGATTATTTTACATGCGATTAAATTGTAAAAACTGAATATCTAACATACGAAATTTATTCCCTAGAATATCAGCATTTTAAGACTCTTTTATTAATAACAAATTATATCACAACTTAACTTCATACTGAAAGTAATAAAAATATCCAATGCATGTGAATATATATTTTCACATTAAATCAAATTTAGAATTAGTTAAATTTATATTGTCATTCTTAATCATTCATGTAAAGCAAAGCACTAAATATTAATTGATGAAAATGAATTTTTAATTTTAATATAGTATAACAAAAGAATAATTACATGGCTGTTTTTTTTTTGTTTGTTTTTGTTTTTAATGTATGGCGCTATTAAATATCTTAGCTATTTATTCTTATATTTTTGCATGTGATTAAGTAACTAAATTCACTCGCCATTTACGCGATAAGACGCCAAGTCAGGCATCCGCTTGAGCAACTAAATGGAGGCGTGAACCAGCCCGGTATATAGGAGCCTTAGAGTACTCTATAAACAGAAAATTCTGGAAGCAAAGAAAACAGCTTGGAGGTTTTTTTTGCTCAAATACCAAAGATCCCTTTGGGAAATTAAAAAAGGCGTTTAGAGATTTTCAGAAACAGGAGGTCTATGCTCTTTCTGATTCCCCTACAGCAACCCACTCAAGACAATCTTTCTATACAGAAATTGCCAATTCAATATTTGGTCCTTCTGACGCACAACCGCATCAAAATCAACCACGCTCAACTCAGCAATTTAATCCATTTATACTCCAAGAACTAAAAGCTGCCATTTTCTCGTTCAATCGAAATAAATCACCAGGGCTAGATAATGTTGACCATCTAATAACACGTAATATTTATCATTCACATTCTTCTCTATTACTGAATCTTTACAATACTCTATTAAACTTGAATTACTTCCTAAAAAGTTGGAAAATTGGAGAACTAGTCTTTTTTCTAAAGGTAGGCAAGGACCCACAATCTGCTCAATCAAACAATGTTCTTCCAATGTGTTGTGGATAGCGCTTTCTAACGCACGCTTTAACGAACACTTAGGTGGTGATGAATAAAAATTTATCATAACACTGGATGAAACAGGGTTTTATTTAAGTGATTGTGTCAAAAGAAGAGCAATTTTTATCAATTAATAGAAAAAAAAGAAAGAGATGGGTTTGTGGATGTACAGGAAATTTTCCAAAATAATTCATGATTGCTGTTGGATTGTGTGATGAAATTAAATCAAAGGTAAAAAATGCAGTAAAGCTAAGGTGATTTCACTTTATTATCAGTAAAATATTTTAGAACCCATTTTTGAAAAAGAAATTCCAGCTTTATATGAAAAAGACATTAACTGAGCTTCATAAGAGCAGGGTCTTCCAGCCGTTCTTCCATAATACAACTGACGCATATTTAGCAAAGAAAGAATCCCAAACGGATATTATGTATCAATTGCATGTAAAAATGCATGTAAAATCACCTTACGCACCCTCTGCTCCTCATCAATGGCCTTTTTCTGCATTTGTATTGTTTAAATGCATTCACGAACATTGAAAAGACTTTGGAAAGTTTTTACAAGATGTATCGGGAAAAACTGACATGACTGTAACAAGGAAACTCTATTATCATAGAAATTTCGAGCCAGAGCTATAGCCAAAAGTCAAGGCTATCCAACAAAGTAAAATTGTTACAAAGAATATGTCATTTATGCGTAGAAATTATTTTTTTAAATCGTTTCCATAGAGTGCGAACGACCTTCTGTATCTTCCATCAAAAAAATTATTAATCTATTTTAAAACTCGTAATTGAGCTGCTGATTTTGACAGTGAAACAAGTCCCATTTTGTAAAAAAAAAAAAAAAAAAAAAAAAAAAAAAAAAAAAATGGTTAAGGCTATATCTTGTAAGAAAGTAACATAAAATTTAGGTTTTTAACCCATTCACAATAAATATCTTTTAATATCAGCATAAATTTGTTACTAGTCTTTTATTGTATCAAACACTATTTCAAATGCATTGATTTTGAAATTGATCCAAGTGCATGATGGAACTACACTGCTACATTGAATATATATATATATTTTTTAATGTTGTATAGTATTAATAAGCACCATGAATACTTTAAAAACCTCTACTGTCTAATTTAAGAAATATAAATATAGGCATACAACTTATTACTGAATATTTAAAAAAAATTATTTTTTGTTTTATTGTAATTTTTCTGAAGAAGGTTGAATTAAAATAAATAAGCCAATAAAATAAAATATTCGATTTCTTTTGTTATTATAATTCTATTCTGTTCACAGAAAATCAACGTTAAAAAAAAAAAAAAAACATTGCCTTTGAAACTGAGGTAAATCCATGGACGCCTACCAAAACCATGATTTTTTTTTTTTTCAGGTAACACGGATACCCTTTATTGCATATTATATTTACATACATAAGACACACACACAAAATATAAAACAAGTATATTACTGCTTTACAAATATTTTTGAATACCATTCAAATCTAAACCATTCAATATGTAGTTATAACATAAAATGGAGTTGCCTATTTTCAAAATCAACGACCCAATCGTAGTTTTTATTTATTCCAAGAATAGCTATACCAGGAATTTATGCTTTATAGTCCGGGAGCCGGTGACATCAAAAGCTCCGTGATCTCAGAATTGAATTTTTTTTTATGTAAATCGATATTAAAAAGTCATACGAACAAAATGAGCTAGGTATGACTAGGTTCGACAAGCCGAAAATATGTTTTATTAAATTAATTATTATTAAAAAGCTATAATGTTTTATCATTATCGCGGGTATTGATCACTCTTAGAGAATTTTATAGAAAATTTTATGTTCTTTCAGAAAAACTTGGTATGACAAACTTTATTAGAACACTGCCGGAATTCGCGGAGTAGGCTGTCGCACGTCCGTCAAACGTCCCCATACGCCTTTGTCGCCACTTGGCCAGCGTTTAGACGCGCAAAAAAAATACAAGTAATATAAAAAAAAAATTAAGTCAATTCCTACTTTTGAATCATAAATATATAAAATAAACCCGTGCAGCATTAATGTCCCACGTTATCTTTATTGAACATTTTTTTATAATCATCGTTGCAGTACTTTATTTGTGTGGCGTCACTAATTTGAGGAAAATCTTTCATTTCATTTATGAAACAATGGGGGAATTTTGTTCTCCCATATAAAACTAAAATTAATTAATTTAATTTAATTAATGAATTAATATTTGAAAAAAAAGCTGTATTAATATCATCCACTACAAGTTTAAAAAAATGTATTTGAACTTGATTGGATGAATAGAAAATATTTTATTAACGATTGAAAATTTGAACAAGATATATAAATATATAGAGAGTGTGAGCTAATAGTAGGAATTTAAAAAAAAATTAAACCGATAAAAATTCAAAGGAAAATCCAATTGAAATTTTATCACCGGCCGCCTCATTAAAATAGGCATGGCAGACATTTCCGGCAGAATAAAGTTTGTCATACCAAGTTTTTCTGAAAGAGCACAAAATTTTCTAAAAAATGTTCTTAAGAGTGATCAATATCCCCGATAACGGTAAAACATTTTAGCTTTTTAATAATAATTAATTTAATTAATAATATTTTCGGCTTATCAAACCTGGTCATACCTAGCTCATTTTGTTCGTATGACTTTTTACTATCGATTTACATAAAAAAAAAACCTTTCAATTCCGCGATCACGCGGTTTTCAATGTGAAGGGCTCTCTACCTATTAGCAGTGCAAAATTTCGAAAAAAATTGTTAATATCTGCGTTTTTTCGGGGTGACATTGGTGATAAAACAAAATTTTCTGTACACGGTAACATAGGAGACAAACATAGACAATGAAGTGAAATAATGTTATTTAAATATTAATGTTTCACCTAACAACTATTTTCGAATGTCAACATTATTATATCAACTAAAAAAACTTCTCCTAATATAAAAAAAGAACATTTATTTTATTCATTTATTTTTATTTTATTTTTGAGATTGAATAATGATTTTTAGGCAACAGAATTTTTCCTTTAAATTGAACTATATTATCTGTAAATATTGTTGTTTAAAAATTATATACACAATGAAATTATATAATTCTACTCCTATAAAAAGTAAATAGACAACATTTAAAATTGTAACATGAAAGATCAAGTAAATATAACAACCAAATCTAACACATAAATGTTATTAATTACCTCAGAAAAGAGGCTGATATTTGCATACATTTTTTAAATTTTTGCAAGAAAAGGTTAAAGATTTGAGTGAATATTTATACCGTTATCAGCCTTTTCGTTATTTCGATAAAAAAAAAAAAAAAAAGAAAGAAGTTTGTTTTTAAATACATGCTTATTTCTAAAGTTAACGTTCCTTGATAATTTATTTGCAAATGATAATTCACCAATTAACAAAAAGTAGAACATTCTTAATATATAGCTTAGGGACAACGTCTATCATTAAAAATATAATATTTATACAGCAAAACCTCCGTAAAAGACACTCCCGAATAGCGGACACCTCTATTAGCGAACACATTTTCAATCAATTATATATATGTGTGCATGTACGAAAATGTATTAATGATTTACAAACACACATACCTATCTAAAAGACATTATTATTTATGCACATATGTGTGTGTGTGGATCTGTGTTTGTTTAAAAAAAAACAGAAAACCTTATTCAGCCTTTATTTTTATTTTTACACAGCTGCCATCCTCCCGTTTTTTTAAAGCGAAAATTCATGTATGAAATCAGAAAACGGTATTTAAAGTAATTATTTAATAATGTATGTTGTTTCTATGTGGTACTTATTTTATTTCATATGTTAAAGAAAATTTCTTTTGCAAAATATGCTTATTTAATTTTAAAATCCCGAAAGGTTGGCAACCATGTGTTTACATTATCGTTTGTAATATTTACAGTCATTTATTCATTATTAGCTATGTATAGTTCGCCCACGATAACTTGGCCGATCAACGTGAAAGAGTTCGCGATATTACCGGAAAAGAAAGTTGATGACAGACATAAATGGTGCAGGAAATGTATTATTTAATTAAAAATTAGATTCTGCTAGTTGGTAGTAAGGGATTTTCACCTTAATTATTGAATAATCTAAATTTGCGTTAATCATCGTCGAAGCCAACGTGGGCGCAGTATAGTTATAATTTAAGTAAATTTTTTTGCAGAGAGTATTTCAAAATACTGAATATTTGTCCTTTATCTTGATTGAAAAGAACTATTGAACAAGAACTAAAAATTATGCCTCAGGCATAGATTATGAAACAATGTCCAATACAGTCAGAATACTGTAACAAAAAACTTCACAGTTTACCGCTCAAGGAACTCAGCTTTCGCTTTTGTATATAAGTGCAATCCTGGACGGAAGACACAAACCTACTGTTTAGTTTAACATTCATACTATGAATTATACATTACAGGGATGACTTTGCGTTTTACAAGTTTATAGTCAAATGTTTGCATAACATTTTTACATATATTCTACACAGGTGCATGCAATAGTTAAAATATTCTTTCTAAATTTTAAAAATATTATTAATGAAGTACATAAATCTAATTAGATTTCCAATTTACGAGTTACAGCTTGTTAAGAAGAAATACAGAAATACAGAAATACTAAATTAACATCTGGTAAAATTACACACGAACATACAAATTTGAAAAAGGATGATACTAGTAAACAAACCAACTATCTAAGTAAACAAGGTCAAGATCAAACCGGGCGGGGAGGCCTACACTGTAAAAAAAATCCGTGAAAATACAAGAGATTTTCCGTAAAATTTCACGGAGAAGTTTCATTTTTCCAAAACAACAGTACAATTTCCGTAAATGAGATTAGTTCCGTAAAGGAGATTTCAAATCCGTAAATATTCAGAAAGTTTTCCGTAAATTTAATGGATTTTGTCCGTATTTCTTTCAAAACAGTACAATGTCCTTATTTCTTCCAAAACAGTACAATTTCCGTAAATAACTTTTATAGGTTTGCGTACAGAAATCGCCTTGTTTGAAACGGGAATTAAGATTGTTGTATTTACGAGAGTTCTTTAAGGATCCAAGCCTGACCCTGCTCGACATGCTGGCCCATTCTAACCGAGGTCATGTCTGGACAGTAATTTTTTGTGAAAGTAACAATAATATTTATATTTTTTAATGAAATATTTAGAAATTGATTTTGTTTTTATAAGTTACAGATTGTTTTGTTATTTTTTATTTTTATTGATAGTGCTTCAAAATTAGAACTTTTTTTTTCACTAATTTTTTTTAATTTTATTTTAACTTTTCTAACGTGAGACAATATTGGGTTATTTAAAGGTTTCATAACATAATATCTCTGCAAGTTATCGCTAGGTAAATTGTATTAAACTAAATTGATTTGGCTTATAAATTTATGAATTAAACTAAAATTTATTATTTTATAAATTAAAATTTTAAAACATTTATAATTTTTTCCTTAAATTTATAAAAATAATTAATATTTTTTCTTTACTTTTATAAAAATGAAGTTTATAATTTTATTAACTTTATAATTTAATTATTTAGCTTATAATTTTATAAATTAAACTAAATTATTTTAAAAACACAAATTGCACAAATTGTGCTTATTAGTTGCTAAAATCAGTGTAAAAATTGTTTTAAACTCATAAAAGAGCTAAAATCCTACATGTTTCGACTTTAAACTTAAAGCCATCATCGAGGAAGAGGAACAACACAAACGACTACTGATCTTTTAATTTTCGACACGAGAAAATTGAAATCAACAGTATGGAAAAATTTAAATAAAATAAGCGGGCGCTCTCTGTTGCCAAAGAGCTAAAAACAAAACAATGAATTAACAAGGGGTTAAAAATGTATCCCATAAACTAGGTATGTTGAAAGAAAAGTTATCATTACAAATACAATCTTTTCTAATTTTAATTTCCAACGATTCCCTAATGGCGGCTTTAAATGGGTTATTGAACCTATGGATAATTCTTGCTTTATCGAAATTAATTACAGTATCATTATTTTTAGCTTAAAACCGGGAGAGTGCAGTGGATAACTTTCCAAATTTTATGTCGTTTTTATGCTCTTTTAACCTTTCCAAAAACTTTCTTTTAGTCATACCAATGTAAAAAATTACACTATTATTATTTAAGCTAATGGGGATTTCATAAACACCTGCGAATTGATCAGGGGGGATAGGATCTAATTTACATGAAACTAAGTCAACCAATCAATATCAATCATCTAATCTAATAATCATCTAATCATCAATCATCTAATCTAAGTCAACCCATTGGTTGACTTAGTTTCATGTAAATTAGATCCTATCCCCCCTGATCAATTCGCAGGTGTTTATGAAATCCCCATTAGCTTAAATAATAATAGTATAATTTTTTACATTGGTATGACTAAAAGAAAGTTTTTGGAAAGGTTAAAAGAGCATAAAAACGACATAAAATTTGGAAAGTTATCCACTGCACTCTCCCGGTTTTACGCTAAAAATAATGATACTGTAATTAATTTCGATAAAGCAAGAATTATCCATAGGTTCAATAACCCATTTAAAGCCGCCATTAGGGAATCCTTGGAAATTAAAATTAGAAAAGATTGTATTTGTAATGATAACTTTTCTTTCAACATACCTAGTTTATGGGATACATTTTTAACCCCTTGTTAATTCATTGTTTTGTTTTTCGCTCTTTGGCAACAGAGAGCGCCCGCTTATTTTATTTAAATTTTTCCATACTGTTGATTTCAATTTTCTCGTGTCGAAAATTAAAAGATCAGTAGTCGTTTGTGTTGTTCCTCTTCCCCGATGATGGCTTTAAGTTTAAAGCCGAAACATGTAGGATTTTAGCTCTTTTATGAGTTTAAAACAATTTTTACACTGATTTTAGCAACTAATAAGCACAATTTGTGCAATTTGTGTTTTTAAAATACTAGTTAACAGTGTAGTGTCCAAATGGATTCAATTGTAAACTAAATTAATTTAAACTAAATCAATAAGTCCAAATTTAAACTTACCTATCACAAGATCATTAATTTCGAAATTGTCTTTAAGAATCAATTTTTTGTTTTAATATTATTAAAACTATTCAGTTTGACAGAACCGTACAAAAAAGTTCTCAAATATAATAATTTAATTTATTATAAAATTGTTTATTTACGTAAGTTTTTTAAAAAAAGAGATAAAGAACATTTATTTTAATAGCATGTAATAAATACGTCTCTTTCAGATAATTATTGTTTTTATTGGAATTGATAAATAGATCATCAGACAAATAATTTTTAAAAGTATATGTTAAAAAAAAAGAAAATGTTTACAAAAGGATGCAATCACACAATGACTCTTAATACAATGTATCTTAATACAATGTTTTACGCATATAATATATAATAAGTTAAAATTTATCTGGTTTATCTGTTATAATGCATCAAATAATAAAGATAAATATTAAAAACATTAAAACTCTTGAAAAAAATCCATGGAACCTTCAAGTTTTTGCATCATAAAAAGCGATGAAGTTAAGTAGCAACATTTGAAAAGCTGGAATGTCAAGTCTTAGTGTAGTGGTTGGGACCTCCGGTTCAGTAAGCGAAAGATTGCGGGTTCGATTCTCATCGAGGCCAGGGTTGGTTGTTTACATAAAACTCACTCAGAAAGGAGAAAAAAATAAAGCTGTATATCTGTCCTTTGTAAGGTTGTTCTTGAGAAGTAATTTTTTTTGGGGGGTGGGGGGGGAGGGTCCTATAATATTTATTTTAACATTATAAAAAATTCTAAAAAATACGGAAGATATCTGTTATAAAACGGAAATTTAAAAACGGATATTTCAGAAATCACGGCAAATTTCCTGGAATTTACGGTTTTTTTTCCGTTAAAAAACGGAAATAGTACTGGCGTCTCGATTGCCAGTACAATTTCCGTTTTTTTTCAGGAATTTTTTTTTTTACAGTGTACCTTTCGGCTTAAGCTCAACTAGCCCGGAAAACGCATAACACATTTAAAAAACCCAATTTCAGCAATTACCATAAATAGTCGGAAAAATATTTAAATTGTTTTGTACAGCCCTGTATATGATCTAATAGATTTGTATATATACTACATGGCTAAAATTTAGTTCGGTTAGGAAATGCATAGCACAGTTGAAATTCCCCTTCAACTATTTCCGTCAATAAACGGAAATGTACTCGAGAGCTTTTGTGCAGCCCTGCATATTAAATAAGCAATATTAAAAACTAGTCGTTGGGGGCCACCGTAATACTTACCCATCATGGATATGCATAATATAAAATATGAAAATAAAACGTATGTAAACTATTTATAAAATGCATTGCCATTCGAATAAAATCGTGGCTTGATGACGTCCTAAACTTTAAATGCTTTATTACTGAATAAAGAAAGTAAAAGAAACATCCTTATAACTCAAAAATTGATAATCATCTTAAGTAACAGTTAAGCGTCTCATTTCCAATTAAAATATATCTTTGAACTGAAATTTGGATGAAACACTAGGTTCATGAAAAATTGAAGAGTGTAGAAAATAGGATTACAAATATGTCGGAAACTTATTATCCGATCAACTTCATTCTTTATGCAAAATTGATGTTTTTTTTTTTATTGTCTTTTATAGTCACTCCTTCAAATAAACAATTTCGAAAATTTTTATATACCTTTTATCAGTACGAATATTTCGAGAGTACGAAAAAAAAATAGTTCCGGATAATCGAGGTTACTGAAATTTAATAGGCGTCTACTCTTTATGACATACTAAGTACTTACCAAATTTCAAGTCTCTGTTTCAATTTGTTCGGGAGATAGAGCGTTTACAGACACATGTACAAGACGGCAAATTTATTTTTATAAAAGTATGTTTTTCGGAATCTCCAGTGTCTGAAACGTGTAAATCCGTTAAAAATTTTTTTTTCGATTTTTAAAACGATTACAAGACTTACTCTATACTACGTACGATGGGTAAGTAAATTAGTTAAATTCAAAAACGCGTACACAACCGAAAACACACTTCTAGCAATCATTGTCCATAGACAGTACTGTAACTGAAATCTTAAATGAACGACAAATGCTATGCACACGCCTATTCTACAGTAAGAATCTTGTAGTGAATCTCAGTTATGTATATCAATTTCAATATGTTTGAAATAGTGTAACATCATTGAAATACACCGCAAACGATTTTTCCCGCACACATATAATGTAAAGGAATTCTTTTGAGTGTCTCTGTAACCCTAACTATAAACACTACACATTTCATTTTCAATGCCGAACATGCCATATAGTAAACCTCAATAACATATATCAATTGCATGGCAATCCGGGTATACTTACGCGAATTAGAGTACGGGTCGACGACAAAGTTGTGTTGCCACAAAAATAAATACCGCATTGTAAGATGCTCAACAAAGATTAAAAAAAATAAAGAGTACAAAAAGGATAAAGTATGATTTCTCCGCGCGGGTTTATTTTATATTTATGGTTAAAAAGCAAAACTGAAATTAAAATGTTTAGAAGAAAAAGACACCATCAATCGATCGATGTGGTATTTCACGTGTAGCCTAAAAGGTATGCTTTGTTATATTATAGATTAAATTGTATTTTAAATGCATTCAATTATTTTTTCTTTGTTTCGTGTTTTTCAAGTAGCGGATGACGTCCTCTAATGCAGTTAATAATACGATTGTTAATTTTCTTCTCGCGCGTGCCTTTTGCTGTTTTCAATCAGTTTTTACTGAAACTTTAATAGAATAAATAGGACGATATTCTGTGTTGACTAATATTGTTTACAGATATATTTATCCTTAATTTTTTCTTTAGAAGTTTAAACTTTTATCTAAAAAATATTAAATACTGCTAAAAATTATTAGACTGCAGTTCGAAATCCTTGCACGGGTCCACTGGTTAATTTATAATTAAGTTTTAAATTTTTATAATTCTAGAACATCAGGAAGCGAGTTAAAAATCTATTACAAAATTCCATCGTTACATACAAAAACCAAGTTGAGTTAAATAAAAGAGTGTAATTAAAAAAAAAAAAAAAAAAAAAAAAAACAGACAGCAATATTTACCTTGAGATTCGAGGAAGCACATCTGTCTATTGCTGCATATTTATTATCCTAGATCTTTTTTAGTTATTAATAGCCACAGATTCCGTTATTGGAGTAAGAAAAATATCCCCGATATTGTTGTACGAAACCGCTTCGCCTTATCAGTACTTTATATGAAAATTAGAAGTGGAAAAACTTATCAAAGAGTTGCAAAGGGTATCCGTCCAATATTTACATTAATGATAATGGAATAACCGATTTTTTCTTTTAATACACTGGTTTTCTGTATAGCTTTGTTAAGGATGGAAATCACTGTGATATCTTTGCTTCTGTTTTTTTTGTTTTTTTAACTTCTTAAAGCTCTTCTGAAATCGAAACTTGCCATATTATGTGAAAATTGCATTACTGTTTTCTCCTGCATGTTAAGAATTAATAATAATAAATAAATGAAAAAAAAAATAGATTTTCTTATCCAAACTTTGAAGAATGGAGCAATTTCTTCAAATTTCCTGTAAAAGTAAAGCATTCTTTCATTAAAATAATCGGTCAAGTGCGTGTTTTACTCTCGCACAAATGTTACGTCCCATAGGATTATATGAGATTTCCTCCTCAATTTTTCAATTACTGCTGTAACTTTTTGAGTTTTCACGATATTTTACTGGTCTTTTTATATGAGTTGCCCTATAGTATTGACTATCAAATCATGACAAAAAAATCTTTGCTGCAGCTCGCGCATGCACAGTCAAAATTTATTTCATACAAATACCCATATCTCATCAAATATTCAATATATTAATATATTAATTACAGTATGCTATTTCTATGATTTTTTTGTCACGTTTGTGGAAAGCGGTGTTGAATTCGGCTGAAAACTCTCCATGCTATATATATATATATATATATAAATCTTTTGAATTTTTCACAGAAACGTTAACATCTTCACGAATATACGTGCTATGCTTACACAAATGCACACAAATGTTGAACAGGACCTACATTGTCATTTGCTACAGTGACAGACCATTTTTCAGCATTTTCTGTTACTTGGGGGATCGAAAATATTATTTTATTTATTAAAATTATTATTGCCCCCCTCCCCTAATTGTCCTCGTGACAAAATCTTCACTGAAGTCAAACATATAGTCAAACATGTTCTTTACATCCTAAAAGTTCAAGGGCATTCCGGGCATTTCCTCACGAGTTTAAATAAGATATTCGACGAAACGTCTGAAATTGGTCACTGCATATTAATTTCTGGACACCAGTGTAGATTAGTTTGTTTTGAAATGTTTTCTATGTTTTACATGCTTTAGCTAAATTTTGTTGTTTATAGTGTACAGAGAAAATTTGTTTTTTGCATAATTTTTTTTTATTAATACATGGCAAATATTAAGATATCTCTTGAAAGAAGACTTTAAACAGAGACCGCATGCGACGTCACACAAGTAGTGTCAGAGATGAAAGCCTGAATACTACTAGGCAACAAGTAGTTTCTGCGAATGGATATGACTTGCACATAATGTTGAGCAACACTACTGTGGTTATATAGTCCTTTGATTATAAAATGTCAATTTTGCAAAGTATTGTATTTTGAAGTTGAAAAACCATCAGATGGAAAATTTAACTTATGTTGTCATAAAGGACGTTTGAAATTAATGCCTAGCCAGCGATTCTCTGCCTTTCAACAGAGCAAAGTGAGTAATTCAAACGATCCAGATTACAAAAAAATTAAAGAAAACTACCGCCAATATAACAGCTCAATTTCTTTTGCGTCAATGGGAGCTGAACTTGCTGGAAACTCACTAAGACATGGACTTTATTGTTTTAGAGTACAAAGACAATGTTACCATCGTACTTCTCATTAGTATCCAGAAGGAAGTCAACAGAGAAAATATGCACAATTGTATGCATATATACAAAACAAGCTGTTCAGGAACGACTTAATAATGATCAGTGAACATTGTTTACCACATATTTTACGTAAATTAGATGAAACTATGAAACACAATCTTTTTGCTCAAACGTATAAAATACTAGCAGGCTTAGCCCGCTACGCTGGTCGGTTTCTTCAAACGAATCTTGAATCAAACGAACTATATCGATGAATTTGATCTCGTATTTTAAAGCAATGGCCATTTACCTAGAATATCCATGGGGCGGGTTATTGATTATATCAACGACATTGTTCTCAGTAAAATAAAATAAACTCTCTGGCCGTTTTTGAGATGCACGGAAATGTGCATAACAGAAGGAATCCTTTTGTGGATAGGGAAACAAAAAATCCGCCAGGCTGCCACGGAGCTTCTGATGTATCGTTCTGTCTCATACCTCGTCACCTCATCCAGATCTTGAATGGTGAACGCTGCCTAATCAGATCCTTTGTTACATATTTTCAGATGTATTTCATGGATTGGAATTATTAAATGATTAATAGATTTATTGAAACAGGGATTAATTGAATTGCAATATTCAACATTTATCTGAGCTGAGAAGGTGCGTGACAGAACGGGGTTATTACGACACCACCCAGCGACTATCAGTATTTACTCCACCCATGTTGGCAGTTAATCCACCATCCGTCGAGGACCGCATGTGATACTGAGGATAGCTACCTTCTCCGGTTTGAGTTTCTTTCAAAAAGAATTGGGGGTATTTTTTGCTGCATGTGTTATCCATCATGCATAGTGATTTCTTGTTTAGTGCTCTACATGGGCCGTAGATCATTGTTTCCTTTATGTTGTAATGGACAACTTGGTCTAGGTCGGGATCAGGTATTTCAGCACTTATTACTTTATCAATAGACTCAAGTATTATTTTCTCTTCAAGCAACAGGAGAATATGAACGTGCGGAAGTCCACGTTTCTGCCGCTCAATGGAGTACATGTGACACTTGGTAGGGCCAAAGATGTAACCTTTAGTCAGAATTTTCATCGTATGTTTCAATTTTATATGGAAAACCGTCACTACATTGTCATGTCTATCTTGAGATTTTTGGCCTTGTTTCAAAAGCACTAAGATTTCTGGCCATTTTGGAGTAAAGATAAATGTAATAAACAAATCCTTCGGCCGCAATGAGGCATATAGGTCATCGCATTTTGAGTTCGTTCATGCATATAGCGGGGTCCTCCAGGGAAAAAAGACGGTAACACAACTTTTTTCCGATGTCTGATAACACGCCGTCAGTTCTTGCCAGGGCGTCCTTTAGATGTACACACTTCTCACTTCGCAGCTTTTTTTTATTGTGACAAGTATAATCGAGTCTCTCGGTCTCAATTTTCACAAACATATCAACCAGAAATTGATCGAGAAGGTTGCGGAACAGCAGTAGGTAGTACTTCGCCATCTTGCTCCTTTATCCTGTATCTGTAAAAGTCAGCAGCAGACATCATCTTATTAAGAGGAGCTTAGGTCTTCTCATCACGCTGTGATCCATCGTCTCCATGGCAGAATATTAGAGGACTAGCCGCCACTGGCGACCAGTTTGGTCTCCCTTAAATGTATGTTAAACATTGCAACACGTTACATTTATTCATAATTTAATTTTCCCTTAATCCTTCGCCAAATCGGAAGATTCTAATGACAAATCATGAACTTTTGCGATCATGGTAGCATTTCGCATATTTTTTGGTCACAGGTGTCACTTGTTATGGAAATTGTTGTTTATTTACTTTTATTTTTTATTTTAATTCTATAAATTATTTTTTATATGTATAGCAATATTTATTTACATGAAACTATCGTTTATTTATTTTTATTTCCTTTTTTAATTATGAGCATTTTTGTTAGCCGGGAGCAGATGATAAATCGCCAAATATTGTTCCCATCACCATCATTTATACTAAATTAATTTAATTTTAAATTATAAACCTGTCACTCATTTCATTTAAAATACTCAACTTTATTTGGTTATTTTAATTTGATTCCATATTATTTACCATTTTTAAATATGAGTATTTTTGTTGTCCGGGAGCAGATGATAAATCGCCAAATATTGTTCCCATCAGCATCATTCATGCTACATTAATTTAATTTTAAATTATAAACCTGTCACTTATTTTATTTAAAATACTTAACTTTAATCTAAAATGCTTATATTACATAAATTTAAAATACATGCCGTTTACACTTTTCATTTAAAATAGAAAATAAGAAATAATCTCATTAATCAAAACATTTGATTTCAAAATCAAAGTATCGTTTCTAATTTGTACACGCGATAAATAAAAGCTGTATCAGCGATTTTAAAAATGCTAAAAATCTGATTCATTAAATATTATTACATGAGTACAATTTACGTCAAGAAACGATCCGGAAGGAAGTTGAGTTGTATAGCACATAATTATGGTAAACTTTGTATATCTCACTGGTGTGAATTATTTTTTTGACGCGAGGCAGCAGTCTAAAAATTCATTCGCAGAGAACTTCCTTTGCGAATGATTACCTCCATGGTTTAGTATTTTAAATGTTCACGACGAATCAATCTTTTTTTTTGTTTACTTTCATGAATAGAGAATTTGAACTGCGAATCTAATTTCGACTGAAGTTATTGCAGAATATATACATAATTGAACGTAAGTCATCTCTCAAATATTAATTTATTTTGAACGATCTTTCTTAATATGTAACTTTTATGCAGTTTTATTCGAAAAAATAATTTTGAATAAAAATGGCCGCCTGGCATATGAAAAAGTGAAACGGCCATCCCGGAACTGTTGATGACAGTCACATGACTTACGCTTTTATTTTAGACTAGATATTGGAGAGTGTCATAAGCATGGTGTGTCTCACTGATTCGTACCAATTTCGTGTCTCTACTGTTGAGGAGAATATCTCTCTCTTCTCAAAATCCTGACCGACAATGAGAACTACCACTTCTCTAGTCGTCAGAACATTGAAGGGACCTTGGTGCTCCCCAGAAGGCTTTCTACTGGCGTTAATCACTACTTGGAATTCCTTCTGACCCTTAGGAATGGAATCAATAGCAGATTTAAAATCCAGAATATACTTGTTGTGTTTATGCAGCAAATATTGTAGTTGTCTAACCAGTTCTGAGTGAACGCGAGGGTAGATTCCACAACAAATGTCCCTCTCATTGTCATCATCAGCAACAAAGTATGTCTGGATAAATGAAGGTGGTTGGTGATGCCCCGCCATGAGGCTCCTTGTCCTATGGTATATCTGCCTTTGCATTTTAAGTGTTGGCATGAAATTGTCTTCCTTCACTTCTCTGGCTCCGTTGTACTTTCGTATAGCAGAAAGAAAGTGTTTAGAATTTGGATGCTGGTGGGTAATGTGGCTATGTAAGGGTTCAGGGTAAGGCTCCAGGTCAGGGAGCTGGACATTATCGCCACTGCAACGTATCCCGAGAGTCTCATCCTGCCACTTCAAGGCAGGGCACGAGGTACAGGGTATCCGAGATCAACAGCCTTATTCTTGGAATAATCAATATGATGATCATAATTAAATCCAGACAAATATTTAGTAGTCCAAAGCAATAACTTAATATGCGATCTCTTTTCATATTTTCCTGTAGCTACCTGACGAACGCGCACATTATTAGATGCATGCTTTTTTATAGCCTTTCTACTGATTTTGAGTTAACTTTGTTTATACCTTTTTTGAGCTAATTTTTTTATGTCCGGGTTGTTTTTTGCATATTTTGAAGTAGCTTCACTTACTTGCTTTTTCCTTATCCCATCTGTAAATATTTTTTTGCGTTTTGTCCCTATTTACATTTAATTGGCATTACGGTGATAGGATAGACTTTGCCAAAATGGCACAGGTCAGTGTAAGGAGCAAGTTGGGACTGGGACACAATGCAGATTATCAGGATTAATTGGTTGAACATTATCAGTACTTGTTGTTTCACCCACTGGAATTAGTGAATCACAGTGCCCTTCATTAAAATCTCCTGTGAACCGAATTCTTTTGACACGCTGTAGTGCCTCTTCAAATGTGGTAAGAAGGTTGCCACATTCAAACACCTGAAACTCATAAGGATATATATCTCTCTGCCTCCTTGACTTCGCAAGTAGCTCCATAGGTGTAAAGTCCAGACATTTCGGCAAGGTACCAGCGTTTAGTACTATAAGGAGGCCCAGACCGTGGTTGAGTGAAGGAGTTGAATCTTCGCCAGTTGCTGGAACCGTGACTCACAATGTCAGCATGAATTTGATGAGTCATTGAGATACCACCATACACCAGATCGGACACGGAAGAGAACAACATGCACCGTCACAACGGATATTTATAATTGGGCAAAGGACCTGTATTTCGTTAATTACAACAACTTCTTCGTACTTTAATATACCTTAAGTATCGATAAGCTACAATCAGAAATCGAAGATATTTCCTTCAAAACACTTTATCTTTTCTTTATGTTTTTTATAAAGTAAAAATTTACCGGTCTACTTTTCTCGTTTTTTCGAAAATTTGAACCGGTCCAATAACGGGCTAAGCACCGCAATTATACTCTGTCATAATAATATCTGTCATATGGACTGAATGCGACTTTAAAAAAAAGATCAATTTCAAAATTAAACATGTTGTATGTTAAATATGTAATGTTAAAATATGCCATTATTTCCATAATCGGGTTTTTATCATGATTCAATACGTTCTTCAAACTCATATGACGTTATAATCACTTGATGACACGTCCTATCTACTTGCTTTCTCTATTACTCACATTGATACTCTCTTTGTATTATTCTCAAACATTTGAAAAAGTCCGTTAAACTTCCAATATGACATCAGATTATTTTTCCTTTTAATTCTCTAATGGCATCATATTAACCTGCTCTTTGTACTTACGCATACTCATACACCTTGTATTATTGAGAAATGTTTGAAAATTTCCGTTTTATTACCAATAGGACGTCATATTAATCTTTTTTTCAATGGGTGAAACTTTTTATTTCATTTTCATTTTTCACGTGGAAATCTTTCAATAGAAAATTAATTATTGTAGAAAGAATTTTATTGTGGATTTTTAATTGTAGGCAACTGCTATAACGAAAAATGTTTAAATTTAATAGGAAAAAGGCTGTTAAAATTTTTGGTTTTTTATCTTTCTATATTAAAATAATACGATTTTTTCAAAATTTTATGGTTTTCAGCTTCATAGTAGGTATTCAGCTATAAGTACGCAAAATTTCAAGTCTGTAAGTTATATACTTTCTGAAAACCGGCTCTGTGACGGACAAATACAGTAGCGGGACGAATAAGGTTTCGTGAGTTGAACGAAACCCTAAAAAAGATCCCGAAAACTGGCATTATTTAGATTTTATCTAATCAAAATTTCAGGTACTTTTTTTTCTTCTTCAGTCGTAAATGATAAATCGTCAAGTACTGTTTGATCTTTAACAATGACGAATGTATATTAGAAATTATCACTTGTATTGTTAGAAATTTTGAGGTTTTGTCGCCAAAGACATCACCAAATTCGAAAATGTGCAATATCTCACTAATTATTGCATTTAGAATATTTTATATGGTACCATTTGATTCAGCATGCAAAAATACATTAAAACCTGTTATCATTTGACACAGAACTATAACACCCGATTTTTAAGGAATTTTTAAAAAGTTTGTTACTCTTTTTACCCTATTTACGGGTGGAATTTTAGAAAATCCCTTCTTAGTGCTTCTCTAAATCTTAAGAAGTATTTTTTCTCCAAGTTTCATGTTTCTAGGCTCAGTAGTTTAGGTTGTGCGTTGATGTTCTCCCCAATCAGGACTTTCATTTATGTATATATATAGATTTAGTGAGGTTGAACGTGAACAGTAGGAGCATGCTAGATGATATAATTTTCGAATGCCTCTAGTAAATATGGTTTTATGTCAGGATCATATCAAATGGACCAACGATGATACAATTTACCAACATCTAATGAAGCTGCTGTGGTGTTTAATAAAGATGACTTCCATTCATACTTAAACGAAACCAATTTCTTGTGGTAATGGCGTTTGCAATCACAATGCAAATCACTATGTCAAGCATTTGATTCTGTAGGTATTTACTTGGAAAAGTCTGTTTTTGGTCATGGTATGTTGTGTTTTGCTTTATCGAGGTGCAAAAATGAAAGCACTAGCCGGTCTTTGCCCGTCTAGACGGCTGCTTGGGGAACTCTACTAAGTGCTCTCTGCTATTATGTGTGATAAAATATAGAAGACAATTCAAAGTAATTCATACTGTTGGTCTCAGTTTCTGTGCGTACTTTTAATATTTGTGTGTTCAGTAAGTTGAACGCAGTAAGTTGTGCATATGCTGGTTCAACTGTTAAAAGTTTTGCTAAATCTGTATTTTCTTGCTTTCTAGAAACAATACTTCCGTTTTAACCACTTACCACGATTTAATTCAGAAAAAATCGCCAAAAATTTCAATAGTTAAAGGAGATTTTTTAAATTCTGATTATTAATTTATTTTTGTTACAACTAACAGAAGCCCATGGATTAATTAGGCTCTTAACTTAACGTTTCAGGTAAGTCTTCCTTGTAGTTGATGAATAGCATATAAACATTTTTATATTTCTTACAGTATAAGTCCGTAAAAGCTTTTTGTACTGATATTGCATTTAATCTATATTTGTTTCCTTTTATTAATTAAGATAGATCTATAATTTCTTCTCTGATTTTTCATCTCATTTACATCAGATTACAAATTTGTTGTTAAAACTAGTGTCCCCTATTAAACGTTTATACGAGTATACGTATTATACGAAGTACAGATTTTGAATACTGATGGAACGGCCAAGACAGTTATACGTATTATACGAAACAGTATATACGGTACGGCATATATAAGGAACTTACCTCAACGGTTAAATGTATAAACGTTTAAACGATTTTCAGTCATTGCATGAAAAATGATGCTTTTCTCCTGTTGGTCTGCGGATCAGAGATATGTAGAAACTCTAGCTAGTGTCCTGCGTTCTCGCGGTTTACTGGGCCATCGTGATTCCTTTATAAAAGAACCACGATGGCCCCGGATTTCCCTGACTTGCGAATCCTGTGCTTCCTGTGTAGGTTGCGGGTGCTTAAAAAACCTGACCAACCTTTCCTTTGTACAAATGGATGGTGGCTATTGTTTCATGTAAATCTTCTTTATGATATTGATGTAATGTTATATATTGATGTCTATACCAATGTCCTCCAGTGAATCAAGTACTTTAGATGTGTAGACTGAATCAAATGCTTTTTCATAATCAATAAAGGGAAGGCAGAGAGGTAAATTATATTATTTATTGTGTTGTTCTATAAGTTCCCTCACTGTTTAAATATAATCCACTGTGCTAAATCCACTTCGGAATCCTGCTTGTTCTCTAGGTTAAGCTGAGTCCAGAGCTGATTCAAGTCGTGTCGTTAAAACTTTGGGGAAAATTTTATAAATCACTGACAGTAAGCTGATTAAACGGTAGTTTTTACTGTTTTCCTTCTCCCCTTTCTTGTAAAGTAGCACCATCACAGCATTATTCCAATCTTCTGGTACATCTGATTTGTCGAGACATTTGGAAAACAGTAAGGTCAGCATTTTTGTAAATTTTTCTCCTGCTTCTTTGATAAGGTCAACTGTAATTCCATCTTTGCCAGGGCATTTACCTTTTTTCAAGCATCTAATGGCTTGTACAACTTCAACTGTCATTACTGGGATTATCTCTTCAGTTTCTGTTATGTTTACTCGTGGATCACGTAGGTTGATTTTCTTTTGACCTTCTCATTTACATAGATCGTTATAGAATTTTTCGACAATGTGTACTATTTCATTATTGATTTTGGTGATTGTTTTATCTGCCCTCTTCAGTGCAAAACTACTTTTTCCTCCAACACACAGTTTGCGCTTAGCTGATTTTAAACTCTGTTATCTTCAAGAACTTTCTTTACAAGATCAGAGTTAAATTTTCTGATATCTTCTGTAACACATTTTCTTTCCGTTTTACATAATTCTGCATATTCAATTCTTGATTTAAGATAGTTTTTCTTCATTTTAAAATCTCAGCGTTTCTTCATCAATCTTCTTGTTTCTTCTGTTATTTTCTTTGTCTGCTTTACTGATGCACCAGCTATCGTCCTGGTAATTTCTTGTAGAGTATTTGTTATTTTCTTATTCACTACTGTAACATCGTGCTCTTCTTCTAAAATTGATTGAAGTACTTGGAAATTATTTTTAAGTTCCAAATTAAATTCTTCTTTATGTTTCTGCAGATTTATAATATCGACTGATTTTTTTGAGTGTTGCAAAAGTTTCATTATTTCCACTTTAGTATTTAAAAGCAGTTTGCATCTAACCAACCTGTGATCGCTTCCTGTATTGAAGTTATTGAGAACGCTTCAATCCTGAATATGATGCTTTTTGTTTGTCAAGATGTCGTCGACTTCATTTGTTGAGCCATATGCACTACGCCATGTCCATTTGCTTTGTGACTTTTTCTTGAAAAATGAATCTATTATATACATCTATTCACATTCTGAAAACTCAATCAATCTTTTTCCTCTTTCATTACGCATCCCATATCCATGATTTCCTACTGAGAACTCACCTTTCTTTTTTTTCCCCAATTCTAGTATTCCAGTGTCTCCCATTATTAATTTTATGCAGCATTTTCTCTTTTGATGCATTGAAGCTACTTCTTCACAGAAATTCTCAATTTCTACATCAGTATAGCTAATTGTTGGTGCATAAACTTGGGTAATTTGCAGCCTGTATCTTCTTGACACTTGTATAACTAATCTTACAACTCAACTTACTCAAGTTCGGTCATTCGACCGTTTCTATAAAAACGGTCGAATGACCGAACTTATCCGTATATAACCGTAATTTAACAGTATTTTGACCATAATATTGCTTATATTAGGGTCAGAATACTGCTAAATTACGGTTATGTAACCGTTTTTTACAAAAACGGTCGAATGACCGGTTATTCTGCTACAAATTTTTTACAGTGCACAGGTTCTGTGCATAAATTGTGATTATAATATTTTAGGACTCTAAAATAACTGTAACAAAAAGATGGCCACTGTTTTGCGGTCTTAAAACAAATCTGCTGTAAAAAGAACAAACACACCAAGCATATGAGTTTGTTCTTCGTATAATATTGATTTTGCGACCAAAAAAACATTTAGTTCACAATTTACACTCCAAAATATAAGGTTAAGCTATGTACACAAAAACCCGTCGCTTTTGTATATTGCACAGAAATATATGTACTCATTTACAATTTACACATTAAACTATGTATTTCAGAGTTATCTGATAAAGTTTTACACATTTCATCAGCTTAAAGTGTTGATATCAAAACCCACAGAACAATGTGTATTTTGAAGTTGACAAACCGGGCGTGTATTTCGCAATTTACACGTCACTTTACACACATAGACAAATCGTTTTTGTATCATCAGTATATACCTGTTTTAATGTGTAAATTTACGCATTTATTGTTTAGAGTTTAGAGTGTACAAAGTATGTTCCATTAAAAACACCAAGGTACACCTTAAGTGTTTTCGAAATATTTTCTCTCGAATGATGGACATTTGTCCCATCATTCACTCTGCAATTCAAAGCAAGTGGCGAAGTATTTTGAAGAAGTTACTATATCTTGATTTCTACACAGTTGAAAGTACGTGAGCGTAAGTATTAAATATTTTTCATAGAATTTCTCTTTCATGGCTGCATAAAAAGCTTACCAAACATTTGAATTTGCCAGCTTGATTCATTAAACGAATTATTTTCTTTTTGGAGCTGTTGTGCCGAACAAGAGATCTCTAGAAGAAAATTCAATACAAACGCTCTTATTACTCAAGTCAGTGATTGACTTTTTTTTTTAAATTTACGAACTACAACTACATTTACTTTTTATAAAATGTAGTTAACTATAAATAAAATTATTTCTTTAGAAAAGCAGTGATTACAAATTACTTTTTAAAAAGTAGTCACTAATTATTAGTAAAGTAGTCAACTAATTTAGAAGTCAAAAGATTCAATCTACACTCAAAATTGAGTATCTAATTTTCTTTTTAAAACACCCTTCATAATAACCTAAATTTTTATATATGTAATCGGCTTTGCAGCATTGGATGAAAAAAAGTGTGGCACATAACTGCTTCTTACGAATTGTGATGAACATTTATGAAACAGCCAATCAGATGAAAATTCAATCATTTTAGACAACTTGCACTTTTTTATACCAATACTGCAAACTTTACTTTTTATATATTTATCCTAACTGCATCGAATGATGGAATGACAATTTATCGATTTCAGATTGTTGATCGACTTATAATTTTTCGAGCTGTGTTTAGAGGGAACACGGATGATATTGAATCGATGATTTCAAAAACTACATACATCCAAGATTTAATATTTTCCAGGGATCAATCAAAACTGTGTTGTACACAAATGCTAGATATTTTAAGAAAAATTCTGTGCTTGCTATATTATTTAAAACTTTAATACGTATGTCAGTAATAAGTTATTTATTTCGTATGCATTAAAATTAAATAAAACCTTTAAAAATCTGTGTAGTTATGTTGTTTTTGCAGTCAATGGGTTTTATTGCCGCACAAATGACAGCAAAAAATATTGAATATAATTTTATGATGTATTTGATAAAATAATCATTTACACCTACATATTAATCATTAAATACTCTAACAAATTCACACAGTATAACTTTTCGTGCGGTGTATTTTATGTAGTAACATGTATTTTTAAATTCCTAAGAAAATAAATTGTTATAAAAGATTAATTTTAAGCCCAATACAATTACCATATAATACAATATTGTAATTAAAAAAACTTTAACATAGGCATATGTGATAATGTTTTCGAACAATGTGCATTTGTAATATACAAAAATTTCATATGTTTATTTATCTTTTGATATTAAAAATTGTCATTCACTGCAAGAACAACATTAGTCAATGATAAAACCAAGATATAATCCAATGGCCAAAGGCCAACACGAAGAAAATGAGATGGGACATGATGGTGACTATGAACAAGTGCAATAATGAATAGGTGCCAAGTGTAAAGATATTAAGCACTGCTATTTTTTAATAGTAATCTTCTCATAATTTAATCTCAAAATTCTGGGATTTAATAAAGTGCATATTACTATTCGGAAATAATGGTATACAGAATCCGCAGTTTTTGACACGTGTGCACTTCAGTCCTTAACAATGTCCTTATTTAAATTTGTAACATCCAATAGCATACACAAGTAGTATGTGTACAAATAATGGTGTAGACAAGTAAATGTACCAATAAATGGTATTCACAAGTAAGTGTACAAATAAAGATGTACACATGCAAGTGTACAAATATTGATGTACACAATTATGTATATAAATAATGGTGTACACCAGTAAGTGTACAAATAAGGATGTACACAAGTAAGTGTACAATTAAATAGTGCACACAAGTAAGCGTAAAAATAATGGTGTACACCAGTAAGTGTACAAATAAGGATGTACACAAGTAAGTGTACAATTAAATAGTGCACACAAGTAAGCGTACAAATAATGGTGTATAGAAGTAAGTGTACAAATAATGATGTACACAAGTAAGTATATAAATAATGTTGTACACAAGTAAGTTTACAAATAATGATGTACGCAATTAAATGTACAAATAAATAGTGTACACAAGTAAGCGTACAAATAATGGTGTATAGAAGTAAGTGTACAAATAATGATGTACACAAGTAAGTATATAAATAATGTTGTACACAAGTAAGTGTACAAATAATGGTGTACAAAAGCGAGTAATTAAGTGTTAAGGACTGACAATAAGTGCATATGTGTCAAAAACTACGGATTCTATATGCCATTATTTCCGAATACTAATATGCGCTTTATTAAATCGCAGAATTTTGCGATTAAATTATGAGAAGATTACTATTTAAAAATAGCAGTGCGACACTTGGCACCTATTCATTAAGACACTTATTCCTATTCACCATCATTTTCTATCTCATTTTCTTCGTGTTTTGTTGCTGGTCATTGGATTATACCTTGGTATTACCATTGACTAATGCTATTCTTGCAGTGAACGACGATTTTTAATGGCAACAGATAAATAAATCTATGTAATTTGTGGCTACACACCGCCTACCTTTCAAAACACGTTTGTCGCACACACGCACACAAAAAAGAAACATTTCGAAAAAAAAAAAATTGCATATGTAGATTTTTCAATTGCGTTTCCATCCAGATGGAAGTTTATCGAATCCTCCTCCTTTATTTATCAGTTGTTTTATTTATCTGGGACAATCCAGAATTACAATAAAACAACACAAAATACAAACTAGCAAACACTATGACCCATAAATATTGTATATGCTTTGATGTAATTCTTGATACCCAGGAATCGCATTTAATCACCATCGTTTCAAATACTAAATTCATATGTCATCAATGTTGGTCTATCTGGCGGATTTTTTTAATTTCAGAAATTTCAAATTCTTACCAGAAATTTTGAACAGCTATTTTTATAAAATAACAGAATTTCCACAAAATAAATTTATTATTCAAAATTTTCAGGTATAAATTCGAATTTTCTGAATAAGAATTCGCCAGATTCGGCAACATTGCATGTCATACTATGAACATAACTAATTCATCAATTTTTATGGTTCTTTTTTTTTCACCCCTCTCCCACCTAAAACCTTAAGAATACGAAGTTGGATCAAATATAAATGCGACCTTTTTAATAGATTATTTTTGAAAGATTATTTACCAAAAATATATTAATTTTATTATTCTAGAATGTTTTTTTCACCATCTACATACTTTTTTCAACATATTGGTAGTTCTGTTTTAATTAGTGTATTATAAAAAGAATCAGGATGTGTATGAATCATACATCAGAAAAATTTGTTGGTACTTTTCCACTATAGAGGCCTTGGCGTTTTTTAAAAAGATTCGCACAATTCGGACTTCTGAAAGTGATATTTGTTGCCAAAGGGTATAAACAATCATGAAAACAAACCTGGTGAACTTTTATGCTTGTTTATGTATGTATTTATATATATATATATATAATAAATATTTTATTTATAGATGTATATTATTATTGCTGTTTTCATGTACAATTTATGTATGACAACAAATGTAACAAATTTATATTGATAGTTTAGTGATAGCCTTTATATTTGATCCACCTTCGTACAATACTTCCACCTCGTGAATTTTTCGTAGCATTTCAGAATCTGGTAGAATAGACAGGGAGAAATTATATTTATAGGGTAAATTGGGGTGAGATGCCGTATTGGACAAGAGGCCGTGTCACGTGGTTTTCCTATGCGCAAGCGCTGTAGGGAAACGCACTCAGTCGTGTGGAAGAGGCTTCCCTACTTATACTTTAATTTCCGTTTGCATTGTTTTATTTAAATTTGAAATAGTGATTTTTTATTGCTATTTAGTCTTAACACCTTTGGTAAGTGTCCAAAATCTTTTATGCTCTTTCTTAATGTATTTCCTATGTAGTTGGCCATCTTACCCCAAGATTGGGGAAAAATGACGAAATGCAAGCATTTACAAAGGCAAAAATTTTTATGTTTTCTATGACATTTGTAAAATGAAATACATTTTTAAATCATACATAAATGTATCAACTTTAACGAGAAATTAATGAATAACAAATAAAAACAACACGCGATTTTATAAAAAAGTAAATAAAAAACTACGGCATCTTCACCCAATTTACCCTATGAAAAAAAAAAGATGAAAAGTGGGAAATAAAAAATGGCATTTTCTCGTTCGAATTTCGATTAAAACATAAAATTATTCTGGCCTTTCTGTATATATGACTAAATTCTGTATTTAAGACTCAATTCTGTACATAATACTAAATTTTAGTAAAACGTTATACCGTGCCAAAGCCAATATTCAAAAATTGATTATGCAGTAGATCTCAAGATAAACTTTGTCAATTGAATATGTTCTGTTTTAGAAAATGATACATAGTGAGAAAATGAGGAAATTTATTAATTTTTAATTGCCAGTCTCCTCCACCCCATAAAACTGGCCCGAACCTCACCTTTTTTTATGCTGTTCAATTGTCAGTCTCCTCCGCCCCTTAAAACTGACCCGTACCTCTCCATTCATCGCAAGAAGCCCTATTCTTCGAAGAAGATTTTTTTTTCTGCCCTGAACCTGCACCTATGATCATTTTACTCTACAGCTGCCATTATTATTCTCCTGCATAAAAAAAGTGAATCTCTCTCCCTCTCTTTGTGTGGGTGTGTGTTTGTGTAGTGCGTGTGTGTTATAGAAAGAGAGAGAGACTACCTCAGCAACCTATTTTAAACTATTGTATTGTTTACTATTGAATACTATTGATTATACTATTGATTATACTATTGAATACTATTGAATACTATTGATTATACTATTGATTTTACTATTTTGTCTATTGTCTATTGTTACTATTATATTGTATGGAAAATTTTGATTTTAAGGCCGAAATATTCGATGCATTTTGTTAAAATATAAGTATATTAATTAGAATTTAGTTATATATACATAAATAAGGCCGGAATAATTTCTATTTTTATACAAATGCAACGAAACTTCGCTAAACTAAACTTCACCAATGATACACAAAATTGTGTTTTAAGAATATCATGTTGTAAGAAATTAAAAAAAAAAGAAACGTTAGTTATTGATTTCGAAACTAAAAAGAAATTTTAAACATGACTTAAATTGATTAATTTTCATTTAACTAGATTTGCAAATAAAATTATAGTTTTTATTAACCAATTTATAAAATTTAAATTTGAATAAAAGCGAAAACAGCCATTATTTTTTAATCACTTAATTAAATCACGTTCTTACTGGTGTGCCAGTTTAGTTTAGAGAAATTTCATTACATGAGTGCTTAAAAACTACACTTAAATCTAAACTTAAGAACTACACTTACTTAAATCTAAACTTAAAAACTACAAACTTAAAAGCTAAATTAAAAAAAGAAAAAAAGAAAAAAAAAGAAAAAGAAAAAAAAAAAGAAAAAGAAAAAAAAAGAAAAAAAGTCACCCATCTTTAGTCTTCCAACACATTCGACCCCATTTAACGAAATTTTTCACAACTATTTCATGAATCCCGAATTCCCTAATTTATCCTTCATTCTATCCCACATTAAAAATTTTCCTATCTATCTCTAACAATTTACATCTAGCATTTCCCTCCTATTACACTATAGTCTACGATTTTTATTTTATAACTTCCTATTTACATTTTCAGTACCCCCCCCCCCCCTTCTACAATGTAGCATCCCTATAGAATGCATAAAAAACTTTTTAAATGGATATCAATTATGCGCATGTTCATGCCGTTTGTAATTTTTCCTACAAAGAAAAACGCGAACTGTTTTCCCAACCCCCCTTCCCCCCGACCTGCTATGGAGATGGCACTGCGGTTCTGGACTAGGCCGTCCTATCCCAACGGAGCATGATATTTTGCAATCTTGCCCGTTGTCTATGTATGAATTTCACATCAAATCCTACCAATGGTTGATTCTCTTCCAGTGACCGCAGTTCAGCATACAAATCTCCAATGATGCGGAGCATTTCTGCATCAGATACGCGATCCTCACCACCCTCTTTTTGACCCTCTGTTTGCTGTGCACTTGTGCCCTCAGGGGGCTCATATGATGCACACTGTCCTACTCCTGATCCCCCCTTATCCCACTACCTTCCCTCCCCCCATGGTGATGCAGCATCATCAACAACTATCTCTAACAGCCCCATCCCTAGTCCTACTCCTCATCCCCCTATATCCCACCCCCTTCCCCCCATGGTGATCGAGCATCACCAGCACCTAACAGCCCCATTCCCAGTCCTACACCTGAACCCCCTATATCCCACCCCCTTCCCCCCTGCGATGATGCAGCATCACCAGCACCTGACTGAAACAGCCCTACACCCAGTTCCCTGTCCAGGGCTTCTGCCCAAAAGTACCTATCCACAGCCCTAGAAGCAGCCTGAAGAGACTGGAACATGCGCATGCGGAGAAAAACATAATCACTGACCTTTATGTCTTCATCAGCAGTAGCTGCAGCACGACGACGACGACGCCAGCGCAGCTTGCTGAAAAGAGAAACATTGAGTTTAAATACACAAATATACATTTGCATTTTCAAAATGATACTTATAACTAAACAAAATAAGTCAAAGACATGTAGTTAGGGGAAAGTCCATCAAGCATGATGAATGAGCGTATATTTAGGATAAATTTAAAGATGTTTCCTGCCAATGAATATTTATTTTATCGAATTTAAAACTTACACCCATTTAGCCCTAGTTTAGAAAAACATCTTTGAATTTGTTACGACACAGTTTGTATCATCTTAGCAATCCTTTTTCTTTTCTCCAACTATTAAGTTAGACAGTGTTTAATTTCAAAATCTTAGCCAATATTCTCTTTCATTTCGATTTAAAAGTAAGTGTAAGCATTGCAAAGTTAAGAGGGGGAAATTTACAGTTTTTATGTCCCAGTAGTTGATACTTAGAACAATTTTCTCGATAGAGAGTAGACCTTGTTTCCGATTCCAAGGCAGGCCAAAATTTTAGAAAAATTTTACCTGCCATACTTGGTGGGCTTTCGCTTTGAAAATATTTTTTTTAAACATAAAAATTAAACTAATATCTACGTTATACATTTTAATAATGTCAAATAATTTTATTTTGTTTGGTATGAATTATATACCATATTTTATAAAATTTTTGGTATACCGGAATTAATGTTCTCTTAAAATGCAGAAGTTGCACTTATTTTAGATTATACTTCCTTTTATGTTAATTGATAACGACAATCTTACATCCCTCAAAACTTAACTCAGAATCGCAAACATAATTTGCTGTTGCAGTTTTAAACTCCGTAAAAAGAAAACCACGTGATATGAAAATGCGACAGGTTCAGTTTGATATCACTGCATATGAAACACAGATTCTGAATTGTAAAAACAGGGTGTTTCCCATTCCTTTCTGCTTACTGTCTGTCATAATCGTATGTATTTTAAATGAAATGGTGGAAAGGTTTATATTTTAAATGAAATGAATGCAATATTAATAAGGTATGGGAACAATATTTGGCGACCTGTTCCTTGCTAATACAAAAGGACCAATTTTGCAAATGTGCATGCGAAATGATATTATAACTAATCTTCGTACAAGAAAAAATATAATATCCTGCAATCAGATACATAGGCAAAGTTGCGTCAAACAAGAGGCTGGCTAGCAACAACATTGTTTTAACTGTATGAGAGTTATAATAATGATATCAAATACTTTGGCTTAGATATACGGCTTTGGATAAACAGCATGCATGCTCTTTATTTGGCTCGAAACTCGACATGTTTACTACACAAAAATATATTACGATAACTCGAAATCGTTTAAACATCAATGGTGTTTTGAAAGGTGCTGTCACATATACAAAATGACATAAGAGATTGTCTGTGAACCAACCCTTGTTTCCTGTACAATTTTTTGAAACAATTAAGAATTATTAACCACCACATTGCTGGTATGTTCTGAGCACTATCGCTCAGACTAATCCCTTTGAGGGAAGTCCTAGTCAAAAGCAATTTTTTTATTAAACAAGCATAATATTTAAGTTTTCTTTTCATAGCTGCTTATATCATTTGGCAACAAATTTCACTTTCTTAAGCCCGAATTGCGCCAAGCTTTTTTAAAAAGTGCCAAGGCAGGGAAATAACAAGGAAATACTAATATTTCTATTAAATATTGTGCTGTCCTCAAAAAAAAAAAAAAAAAAAAAAAAAAAACTATTTTTTGAACTTATTTTTTAGATAAAGTCAAATGTAGTATGCAAAATTTAAATATAGCTAAATTTTTAAAGCGCTTGTTCTGATTAAGATTTTAATATTGAGCATTTTTCATTTTATCACTGTATTACAAAGTGACAGCCAATTAAGCGAGAATTTGAAAGAAATCAATCTTCTCCAAAAAATAACCCACATGTAAAAAACTTAAAAATAAAAATATTAAATAGCACACTGTTTTTTTTTTCATTATCATTTATTTTTAAACCATAATACCACATAGAAATTTGTTTAAATTTCATTATATTTTTGATACCAGCGAATGGTATCTTTGTGTGTAAAAAAGGTGGATCGACTTTGTTTTTGTTAGCATGCTGAAAAAAAATCCTCTGAATTATTGGAAAACACATTAAATTTACATAATGGAATTATGTTCCACAAGAATGAATATTTAAAAAATAAATTTTGTATATTTTATAGCTTATTTTTTATGTAGTTTTTTTTTTTAAACTCTAGCATGGATTTTTCTTTTTTTTTATACCCCAGGTTTAAATGTCACCAGCTGAGTTACACATGGTGTAATCAACTGAAAATGAGGCATTTTATTCACATATAATCATTTTACATAAAAACATTTAAAAAATGAAGCTATCAGTCTAATATTTTGTATTATAACGAGGAAGTCTGTGAAAAGGAAGTTCACGTTTTGCCATAATTCTGTATTATAAGATTAAATTCTTTAAAAACTAAGTAAACACTCATTAGATATTTTTTAAATTCTTTTTGTTAAAAGAGGTTTATAGAAACAGAACGAAACAAAAAATTGACTTCAGTGAAATATTTGATGAAGTACTAGGATGAGTTTTTTTATTTTTAAGAAACATTTAACTCTGGATGTTTTTTAGAGGACAGTACAATACATCATAAGAAAAAGTAAGAAACAAACCACAGCATGGAAACAAACACCGCTAAACAAAATGATCCCCCAACATACCATTAAGTATCTGCTGAAAAAAACGGTACTTTGGGGTTATAGCGGCCCCGAAGATGAATAGCCAAGCGACCAAGATTTATCTCCAAATTCTAAAGCATATATAATAATATGTGATGTATATAACATTTCGTGACACATAGGGCGCAGTTATAGTCATATATGACGTATATATATATGACATGTGTATAAGATGTATGTGATGTATATATAACGTATAAGACGCGAATAATATGTAGATAATGGAGTTTATGGCACATATATGAGGATTTAGAGAATATATTTGCTTATATGTGGTACATATATAAACTTTGCGGATGATCTTGGCTAAATCGTAACTGCTGTCTTGGCATAATCGTAATTGTGGGAGCGGCGATTACCCAAAAGCACCGAAAAAAGTCTTTAGCTATGCACGACTGTTATTAATGTTGTGCCAACCTATAATTAGAACTCTATTATCAATATAATATACTTAAGAGAGCATATTAACAAACATAATAGAACAGAAAATATGCTAATTCATATAGTATTCAGTTTTGTTGTTTTTCTTTGGTGTGAAAGAGAAAAATTTTGGTGGCTTCAACCTTTTAATTGTATCTAAAATGCAATAAAATATGCTATCTTTTTTTATGTCATTTATGATAAAGAAGTTCATTAATTTGATTTGCAAACGATTGTGCAATTCAAATTTGGCGGTGATAATTAAAGGAATCCGCATACGTAAGTACCAAATTTTTCTATTCTTTTCATTTTATCTTACACGCGTAGTGTAATTCTCACGTTAGAAAGATTATTGTAAAAAAAAAAAAAAAAGACTGTATTAAATGCATATAACACCGAGTCGCCGCTCTTATATCGTACGTAATTTAAGTCAGGGCAACCGATGGATACCGATGCATACAAATTTTTTTTATCACATGTAATGACACTTTATATTTTTATTGGTTGAGAGTAACATTTCCAAAAAAGTGTTAAAATTTGATACAAAATATTCAATACTGATTATTAACTTTAAAAAAATTGCACAAAACGAAAATGTGCTTTGCCGTTGAGAAAATGTAACCGAAGACAACATATATGAGTAACACTACAATCTACTATATTCTGTATCTTATGTCATCTTTCTTGCATAAATGTATTGCGTTTTTATTTTAAATCAAATAATACTCATTTATAAGAATATCTCACTTTCACTAAGTGAAAAATATGAAAGATTTGAAAAATATGAAAGATTTGAAAAATATTTAAACATTAACACACAACAAATTTGTTTAATTAAAAAATTTTACTGTATTTCAATGTTCAGAACCTATTATATAACCTATTAATCTAATAGTCTCTTAACCTATATATTAAAACTATCACAAAGCAGGATTTCTACTTTATTTATTCATTTATTTGATTTCTTTTATAATAAATTAATTATATTTGTGATTAAAAACCAATTTGTTTCTAAATAAACAAATATCGGCGTATTTATCAATCTGTACGTGCAAACATTTGAAACGGTCACGCGTGAAAAATTGTAGGCTTTCAATTTTTAATTAAAGAGCGAAATATTAAAATTATACGTACCACCAGGAAAAGAGACAGGCCATTTCATATAATTTTATAGCTCAAGATAAGAAAATATCGTTAAAATAGTATGCTTGAACGTAAAGCTAATAGCAACTCAGAATAATTCAAGCAATTAGATAAGATATTTTAAAGAGAGAGGTCGTTTGTTAAAATGTGAAATTGAATGCAACAATCAATTTATATGAAGGTTACAGTTACATTCAAGTGAATGACTTTTTCTTTTTGAACCTTAATCTCCGCACGTGCGGAATGATAATTCAGTTAAAATGACGTCATTTTGATGCAATCGTAGTTGAATGTTTCAGCTTTATGGTAGCTAATCCGCATATTTATTAACTGACGAAAGCATTCCTTTCTTCTGGGCGATATCCCAGAAACGATGGAATAAAATACTTTCGAATATGACGCCATTAAAATGAAATATTTATAAATGAAATTTCTTTCTTCTAATAGATTAATTATTTTTTGCAATCGTGACGTCATTTTCACCGGCAGAAACAATCGCTTTTCTGACAGATTCTGCCTCCATGTCTATCAGTAACAGAGTATTTCTGAGCATTGAAGAATTTCTCCAGATGAATATCATTGTCAATTGTTATTTTAAATTCCTACTATTAGCTCACACTCTCCATATATATATCTTGTTGGAATTTTCAATCGTTAATAAAATATTTTCTATTGATCCATTCAAGTTCAAATAAATTTTTTTAAACTTGTACTGGATGACAATTGAAGTTAATACAGTTTTTTTCAAATATTAATTCATTCAGTAAATTTAATTAATTAATTTTAATTTTTACATGGGAGAAAAAAACTTCTCCCTTTGTTTCATAAATGAAATGAAAGATTTATCTCAAATTTGTGATGCCAACAAAAAATAAAATACCGCAACGATGATTATAAAATAATGTTCAATAAAGATAACGTGGGACATTAATGCTGAACGGGTTTATTTTATATATTTATGATTAAAAAATAGGAATTGACTTAAAAAATTGTTTTTATATTACTTGTTTTAAAGTTATTTGAGGATTTAAAAAAATATATATCATTTTAACATTTAAATTAAGCATTTTCTTTTCTTAGGAGAATTAATGAAGAAATATTCATTTACTATATATGCAAAAGGGAATTTCGTTCCCGCTGCTTATAACTTGAGTTCTGCTGAATAGATTTTTATGGGACTTGCACAGTTAATTGGATAATTTTTCAGGGAAGGTTCTAGTGCAGGGGTTCCCAAACTATGGTACGCGTACCAGTACTGGTACTCGAAGCTCTGGCTACTGGTACTCGAAGCTCTGGCTTCTGGTACGCTAAAGTGTGATACTGGTATGTGAAATGAAATACAGCATATTATTATGAAATCAATAAAATAAACTTTTACAAAAAAAACATTAACCGACTTATAAAAAAAGCACTAAAAAGTATTAAATAATTCTTTAAAATTCTCTAATGACAAAATGTTATCCATTAACCACAAATCTGATATCATGTGTCGGAATAAAAATGATAAATTTAATATGTACAGTTTAATACCCACCAAACATGGATTTTCGAGAGAATATATTTTACAAGAGATGAATATACAGACTTATGATTCAGTTTACGAATATATACATATGAAAAGCAATCAATTACTTTTTGAAGTCGGTGCCAAACTACCTTAAGTTTAGTAAGAATTGTGAATATATTGTACCTAGTATCTACTAATTTATCGATTGGGGTTGTTTGGCACCGACTTCAAAAAGTAATTGATTGCTTTTCATATGTATATATTCGTAAACTGAATCATAAGTCTGTATATTCATCTCTTGTAAAATATATTCTCTCGAAAATCCATGTTTGGTGGGTATTAAACTGTACATATTAAATTTATCATTTTTATTCCGACACATGATATCAGATTTGTGGTTAATGGATAACATTTTGTCATTAGAGAATTTTAAAGAATTATTTAATACTTTTTAGTGCTTTTTTTATAAGTCGGTTAATGTTTTTTTTTTTGTAAAAGTTTATTTTATTTCCTACTTTTTAGTTATTAATACAGTAATAGACAATTATCTTGATTTCAACATCTGCTGAATAAATAAGTAATTTGTAATAGAAATTATAATTTACCAAAATTATCCTTTAAATAAATATTTTTTAATAAAATCTTTGACAGAATCAAATTCTTGTCAATCTTGACGACAACTGGAAAAATATAGCCAAATTTGGCGATCAAAATATGTTGCCATAAATGAAGCCAACGTGGTTATAGTTGACTAATTTGACTAAATTCTCATTCAGATTGACGAGAAGCGGGAATGAATCTTCTGTAATCGGGTTCCACGCATTTTTTAATTTTGAAAATTTTTTAACAACAAAATTGTTCTAATCATCAGAATTTGACGAAATTTAAATGGGACCACCAGGGTGTATTACACTTTTAAACAAAAAAATATATATATCAAAATCGGTGCACATTTACGAAAGTTATGCGTGAACAGGACTAAAACATACATACATACATACATTGGGTCAAATTATTAACATCCTCCTTTTCTCACCTTCTTCTATCGAAATAGAAGAAAGTATTGTGATCAAAATTTTTTCAACTTCCGGTTTCGACGGATTTATATGTTTTAGGAGTCAAAGATTCCGAAAAACATGTTTTTACAAAATATCTGTCTGTCCGTGTGTGCCCTCTTTGTATCATTGAAAAGTGTGTTAAGTTATGAAGCAACCTAGAATTGAACGAAATTTCATTTATAGGTTTTTGGCTGTGACCAGCAGGTCCCACTTGAATTTGCGAATATTCTGCCGAAAGCGGGCGCTGTGATAGCGATTTTTGTTCCATTTAAATTATTGTATCATCGAAAAGTGTATTAGATTATCCACAGTACTGAACCAATTTTTTTGTATGTGTTTTTTACTATGACCTGCAGGTCCCAGTTGAATTTAGGGATATTCAGCAAGAAGGAGGCGCTATGATAGACACTTAACTCTTTAACGGATGGTGGTCACAAAAAAGGACACCTAATTTTAATTCCAAAACTGACAAACGGCACCAAGAATATTTAATTAAAATTTTCCTTTTGTTAAGTACCGGAAAATGAGCAAGTTTATATTTCCTAATGAATTCGTTTGTTATTTCTGGTGTCAGTCCATAATTTCATCATTTTACAAACAGACGTACTCCGCGCCGGAAAGGGTTAAAGATTTCAAATTCAAAAAGATGTACAAAGTCGTTAAAAATATTAGAAATCCTAAAGGTTTTTTTCAATTGAATGTTCAGCCTTGATCCAAGGATACCGGAACAATTTTTGTTTTGCCTCTACCTTAAAAAATGCCTGAGATATAGCATTTTGAAATTTTAGAGTGGCTGACATTTTGAAATAAGACAGAAGGATACCTCCATAAACGGTTTTAATTTAAGAGTTTTAGTGAACATGCTATCTCGCAAGTTTTATTTCATTGTTGTAACCATCGTTCTAACTCTCACATTCTCAACACTATATATTCATGTTCGCCAGCGTTAAATTCTCTCCAAGCTAGGCAATATTTGGCGAAATATCAACAAATTTGGCGACAAAAACAAGTTGCCATAAATGAAGCCATGGCTATAACTAGCATATTTGGCGAAATTCTGATTCAAATTGAATATTGACGAGAACTGCGACTGAATCTTCTATAATCGGGTTCCATCCATTTTTATAGCTTGGTGTTTTGCAGTAAAATTAGCTAAAATCTTAAAACCAAGGAATAGGTAGGCTGTCTTTTCCTGCCGGAATAGACCAGAAGGACTTTTCGTAGTTTAGTATACATAATATATCAGCTACAAATAAATTAATTTCTCGTATAAATATGTTTTTAAATTGAAACTGTTTGGAAGTAATGTTATTTGAGCATTTTAAATATGACGTAAAGTTTCCCATTTAATGTTTTGAACGTGTAATAATATTCACGCGCAAGTATATTTTTTATAACGTATTTTTCTACATTTACTGCTTTTAACACGTGATCATTTAATTATTGTTTTAAAGTTTTATTTCTGTTTTTGATAGTCACGTGTAAATACGTTTTTTAATTGAAAGGGAATATTATTATGTGAGCTATTTTACAAATTGGCAACAATTCAAATAACGGACTTTTTGAAATATAAATTAAATTATCAAAATAATGGAAATTTGAATAAAATAATTTGTTCTAATTATCAGATTTTGACGAAATTGAAATGGGACCACCTTGGACCCTTGCTCTTTCAAACAAAATAAAAATTATCAAAATCGATGCACATTTACGAGAGTTATGCGTGAACAACAAAATACATACATACGGGTCGAATTGATAACCTCCTCCTTTTTTTAAGTCGGTTAAAAACGGCTTAAGTTTATAATAACCCAGGAAATTTTCGAACGCTATTTTCTTTTTTTGTTACTAGATTTTTAGCATAACATATCTATGTGGATGTACTTTTTCTTCAAATCTTTATATCAAAATCAAATACAGAAAAGAACTAAATATCGAATCTGACTTACGACTAAATCTAACTAATATTCAACCAAACATGAGGAAGCTGTGCTTGATAGATCAAGCTTACTCTTCCCATTAACGATACTAGGGAATTACTGCAATAGAACTACTATGTATGAATCATTAGGCCAATATAACATTGTATTTTGATATGGTATGTATTATTAAAATGTAATGATGATAATACTTTTCTTTTAATGTTAATATAAAGCAGTCAAGCTAAGTACCAGTAATGTAAACATGCATTTTGAAATACAGTAAAACCTGCTAAGACGGAATCATAAAAGACCTAGGCAATATTCCGTTTTAGTCAAGTTCTGGTTTTGCAGTATTTTTTAAAATTAGCTTTACAGAGTTGCCAAGTCTCCGGCTTTTTGGACACCAGTATTTTAATACCGAAAATGTTGTTATATGTAATCGGAACATTTTGTGATTTAAAAGAACAACATTTTCTCTAAAATATTACTGGTATGCAAAAAGCCGGAGACTTGGCAAGCCTGGCTTTATGTTCGTTACCTGGCGGTACGCGGAAATATGAGTTTCGATTTAGTGATACGCCTGTCTAAAAGTTTGGGAACACCTGTTCTAGTGTATAATATATTGTTCTACGTTGCTTGGTTATAGAATTATTGGGGAAAGTTTTATAATCATGTTACGGAAAGATTACGAAATATTAGATTTTTTTTAAAGTTTTGCTGAGTGGATTTTGATATAATTTGCACGATAAGTTAGAATGCTTTAGTATATTAAATATCGTTCTACGTTGATTAGTTATAGAATTATGGGGGAATGTTTTATAATCAGAGGAACCCGATACGAAAGATTAGCTTTTATAAAAGATTCTTCTGAGTGGATTTCGGCGAAACTTGCATTGTTAATTAGATAGTTTTGGGGTAAAGTTTTAGTGTATAAGTAAATGTTTCTACGTTACAGAGATATGCGAGAAAGTTCTATAATTAGGTCAACCCGATTATGAAAGGGTTTTCATTCCGAACGCTTATAGCTCACGCATACTTAAAATGGATTTTTATGGGATTTGTAATGCCAGTTAGATAATTTTTAGGGGAAAATTTTAGTGTATAATACATCCTTCTACGTTAGTTAGTTATATGAGCTAGGGGAAAAACTTCTATAATTATGTCAACTCGATTATGAAAAAAATTGCTTTTTTAAAAGCTCTACTGAACGGACTTTGAGGGAAGTTGCACTATTAGTTAGATGAATTATACAAAAAAAAGTAAAATTATACGTAAAATTTGCATTCTGGATTGCAAAACGTACATTCTACGGGGGCGGAAGACGCTGGCAAAAGCTAGTTAGGAATTCAAAAAATCTTAATCTTAGCATAACATGAAATTGAGTGTCAACAAAAATTATGTAATAATTTGGACTTGCTAATCTTTGAAAATGAGAAATAGTAGCTCACCAACTCTTTAACGTCGAGATTAATTGCTTGGTTCATGTTTTTATGGCACAAATCCTGAGCAATCGAATGTGTGCAGCTACGAAACTAGTTAGGGGTGGGGACGCAAAAATGAGGAATTGTATAAAGTATGAAGGTAAAAAAGAAAGGAAAAATGAAATTTCGCATAT